>JAQNCB010000013.1:18401305-18413842 GCA_030068295.1 Euristhmus nudiceps
CATTTTTAACACTGTAATGTTGGACTGCTTAAATGTATGAACATGTTTATTACTGTAACATTTACATAACTTACTGTGACATGGTATGGAGGCAGTAAGTCTGTGGCACTGCTGAGGTGTCATGAAAGATCAGGTTGCTCTGATGGCGGCCTTCGGCTCTCCTGCATTGTTGGATCTGGTGTCTCACTTGTTCCTCTTAGAATCTATGTAGTATTGTGAGATTATTTCTAGGGTTTAGGTCAGGTGAGATTACTGGCCAATCGATCACAGGGATACCATGGTCCTTACGCCAAGAATTGGTAGTTTTGTCAGTGTGGGCAGGTACGGCGTCCTGCTGGAAAATGGAAATCAGCATCTCCATAAATCTGGTCAGCAGAGGGAGGCATCAAGTGCCCTAAAACTTCCTGGGAGACGGCTGCACTGACCTTTTAACCTGAAAAGGCAGTGAACCAACCCCAGCAGATGACATGGCTCCCCAATCCACCACTGACTGGGGAACCCTTACACTGGACCTCAAACAACTTGGATTCTGTGCCACTTGTCTCTTCCTCCAGATTCTGGGATCTTGATTTCCCAAAGAAATGGAAAATTTACTCTCCTCTGAAAAAAGAACTTTACACCACTGAGCAATAGTCCATTTCTTTTTGTCCTTAGTGCTGGTAAGACTCCTCTGACATTGTTTCTGGTTCGAGAGTGGCTTGATGCACTGACTCCAGCTGCCGTCCACTCCTTGTGAAACTCCCCCTAATTCTTGAATGGATTTCGTGCCACAATCCTCACAAGCCTGCGCTTATCTCTGATGCTTGCACATCATTTTGTACCAATTTTTTCCCCACTCCACCTTCCATTCATGTGCGTGGATACAGCAGGCTGTCAGTTGTCGTCTTCTGGACAACTGTCAAGTCCACAGTCTTCCCCATGATTGTGGGTCTACTGATCCAGACTGATGGGTCATGTAAAGGCCCAGGAATCCTTTTCCAGGTGTTTTGAATTAATTATCTGACTGGAGTTTAACACCATGAATCTCCAGTATTTAACTTTTCATAGTATTCTAATCTTCTGAGATACTGGATTTTGGGTTTCATTAGCTATTAGTTATAATCAACAAATTAAAGAAATAAATACTTGTATCAGTCTGTGTGTAATGAATGTATATAATGTACAGAGTCTCACTGTTTGAACTGAATTATGAAATGAATCAAATTTTGGATGAAGTATACGGTAATATGTAATCACACACACCTTACTTGAGTATCAATCAATCTGTAGGTTTGTTTCGTTCTATTACTGCCATGCAGTGTGTTATTCATTTGCATAGAGAGGCCCACATTGAGGAAGTGAATGACACCGGGATTTCTCGTTACCCTGTGGTGATGTAAGGTTTCCATCAAGAAAATCTTATCTCGATAGGGAAAAAATTTAAGAAAATGTCAAAACTATGGGGACAGGACGGTCATAATGTGATGTTGACATGACATTACATCATCGATGGCATCATCAAAACAAATTCACTTTGAACCCTTGTTTCGTGAGAAATAATGTTTTTTATTTATTTATTTTTTTTTTTTTAAGAGCTTCACTTGGGTTCTCCTTATATGAAACTCAAGTTCAGTGTATAACGCTGAACTAAAACCTCTGTTTGGGTTTTGTCTCTTGCAGAGCAATATTGGTCTGGTGCTACATGGCGTGATGGAGTATGACCTCTCGCTACGCTTCCTAGAAAATGCCTTGGCCATCAACTCCAAATACCATGGACCCCGATCCCTTAAAGTTGCTCTCAGGTATAGGGTTTTGTCAGTCTTCAAAATTAAACAGGTATGAAAGAGGAAAATGTGTTTGGAAGTCTCTGATCTTGTCTTCGCATGCATTTCTGTGCAGTCACCACCTTGTAGCCCGGGTATATGAGAGCAAGGCTGAATTCCGTTCCGCTCTGCAGCATGAGAAGGAAGGCTACACCATTTACAAGAACCAGGTACATTCCTGCGTGCACCTGCATCACTCGCAATATCTTTAAAAAAATAATGCACATTAAAACCAGCTGTGCATAAGAACATTTTAGTTTGTGAATGTGATTAGATGTTTATCAGGGTTTTCTTACTTTCATATATTCTTGGTTGACTAGGATGATATAAATGTAGGATTTGTCTCATTAATAGGTTGGTGAAGCTCATGAAAAGACCAAGGAGAGTTCAGAGTACCTGAAGTACCTTACCCAACAGGCTGTAGCCTTACAGAGAACCATGAATGAAATCTACAAGAATGGCTCCAATGCCAGCATCATGCCTCTCAAAGCAAGTTCATCATTTCCTCAGTATTCAGTAAAACATTGTTATATAGTTGTTGGTAATGGGCTGTGAGTTGATTGTTTCGATTCGAATTGGTTTCTGTGCAGTTCACAGCACCGAGCATGGCCAGTGTCCTGGAGCAGCTTAATATTATCAACGGAATTATCTTTATTCCCCTCAGGTGGGTTCAACATCATTACACTTTCACTTACTTTATTACTGCCACCACAAAATGAAGTTTTATTAGAGATGTTGAAATTACCGATATGTGTTTGCCTGTGAACAAATTCCTGACCACACCCGTGTACCGCTTTTCACCAGACATTGTCAGGACCCTACCCTAGCCGAGTCCCAAATATGATTTTAATTTTGCAAGTTCAAGATCCAAGTAAGGCAACAACATTTTGGAGTTATTGGAATTATTAAAATGAAACCTGTTTAAATCTGAGAGAAAAAAGTAACGTAGATCCATTGATTTAATGAGAAACAGATAGGAAACCAGTCTCCTTTGGATTTGAGTCACCTTGAACGGTCAAAAACAAGGTCATAAGATTTTGAGTGCTAAAAATTTCAAACTAAGATTCAAAATTGTTTGTTTATTGTCATTACATTCATTCATACTGCAGTGGTGTCCCAGTGGTAAGGTGCTGGATTACTGATCCAAAGGTTGGAGATTCAAGCCCCACTGTCAACGGTTGTCACTGCTGCTCCCCCCCCCCAGTGCAGCTAACTGGGTTACCAGTTAGGCCGGCCATGTCTCTCGCTGTCTGTGGTGGGAGGCATGTAAAAGAACCATTGCTGACTTTCATCAAGAGTAGGCTGCATAGCCGTCAGTGTGTATGCTCTGCGATGGCCTGGCGAGCTGTCCAGGGTGCATTCTGCCCTCGCCCAGAGTCGGCTGAGATCGGAGCCAGCCTCCCCGTGACCCTAATTAGGAATAAGCGGTTCAGAAAACGAATGAATGTTCACACATAACGAAATTTCGTATGGGGCTCTCAGCAGTAGAAGGTACAAACATGTTAAAAGGGTGCAAACGAGCCAAAATCCTGCAATTAACGCTGTCAAGATCAGAATGTAAACACGAGTAATTCTATACACTAAACATTAAGTAAAAATATAAGGGAAGTGAAAGTTCTGTACCGATGAATGAGAAATGGACACTGGAGATATACAGTATGTACATTGCGGCACTGTGAAATAGAAATTCCAGTAAGTAGGCCAGTTGACATGCTATTACCATGGAACACTAAAAGGAAACCAGGTATGGACTTTCCAATGATTTACCTTTGACTCTAACCGTAAATCTTTCAAACGAGAGTCCCCCCCCCTTTTGTTTGTGTCCATGTACCATGTAACACGGTAAAATGAGTACATGGGTAAAGGTAATTAAAACCAGTTCTCATAATGGGCGCAAATGCCATGTTTCCATGCGTATCTTGTGCTCTTTGAGTGCCTCTTTAGCCTTTAGAATGTATTTCTACAAAGCATGAACTAGTTACATTAACATTTCCACAAAATTTTGAGGGAGTAAACTGTTGCTGCCCCTGTCCTGCAATTAGGAAAATATTAACAAATGCAAAGTCATTGCAGATTATAGTATATTCTTATTTAATGCACAGTATTTTCCGGACTAAAAGTCGCACCGGAGTATAAGTCGCATCAGCCAAAAATGCATGATAAATAGGTAAAAACCATATACAAGTCGCACTGGACTACAAGTCGCATTTTTTGGGAAATTTATTGTTTCCAGTCCAATGTGAAATACCTCAGTAAAGTAAATATCTTTTATAATTTATGCATTTCTACAGCAACATGAAATTGGCAGGACTCCCCGGTTGACTTCAATTCTGGTGCTCAATTTTATTTGTCTTTATTTAACACTCATTTGCCAAGTTTTGCAATATCATAATTATTTTTTTTTTTAATTTTGGTGCTCGGAGTTGTTTTATTGTGGTGCTCGGAGTTCTCATTTTTTTAAATTAAACAACAGTGTCAAAATACTCTTGAAATAAAATGCATATTATTATGAACAATTGTATAATGTATAATCTTCTGTGTCATTTTTACCAAGGGTTGAACTTGCTGAGATCAGACACGTTTTGGCTAGTAACTTTGTTGGGTAACTAGTCCGGCTGGCTGGTAAAAAAAAAAATGTAAAAATTTAACAAGTCGCACCCCTGGTCAAACTATGGAAGAAAAAAAAAAAACTGACTTGTAGTTCGGAAAATACGGTAATTTAATATAATATGGATTAATGAACTAATTTCATGGTGAACTCTTTCAAAATAATTATTGCTGTCTGTGTTTAAGAGTGAACCCGTGCAATGAATGTACTTCCATTTGAATGCTCACCGATTTTGTTGGATGTGCAGAAAACAAGCTAATGTGTCCAGTGGTGGTGTGGTGTGGGTTTTTTTTTACTTATTTATTTTTTTAAACTTTACACTTAGACGTGTAAACAAACTGTGGTATTTGTGTACCATGTCTATGCAAAATTATGTTTGTTCAGCCTGTAGCAGCATAGCAAAGGGTTTGTACAGGAGTGATGCTCATCAACATGGGCGCTATTTGTTCTCGCCCCCGCTGTCAACATGTTACAATTACAGCTGGCTCGTCTTCAGCTGGTCCCTTCCTCCATGTTTCAATCACAGTTCTGTAGATTTTTTTTTTTTTAAAACTTGTGAACAGATGCCATGAAACAACTGGCACTGCACATCATCCATTAGAAGTAATAAAACATGAAATGTGTTGTGAATACAGGTGTTTTATCTTGCCTGATATTGCCAGCTTAAATTGAGCAGGAGCTATAACAACTGGCTGATGTCTTGCAGCCAAAAGGACTTGGAGACCCTGAAGGCAGAGGTCCAGCGCAGACAGCAACTACAAGACTCTGGGAGGAGTGAGGAACATCAGGAGAACGGTCAGCTGGCGCTGGACGACAAAATTCCTGTTGATGATTAATCCCACACGCACATACCCTATAGCAGGGAAGGCCATGATGCAACAGTCATCTGCTTGAACCTGTAGAACTGAGAACTAAGCTGTGTAATTTAACTGAGTATATTTGAGCTTAAAGCAGAGGGAACAGACAGGGAATTGTTCAGCAAGTGGTACAGTGAAAAGCAGTCACGAAAGGCACGGAACCAGTGAATAATGTGGGCAGGCAGAGGGCCAGACTGAGACTCTTGTGTTACTGTTTTCCTGCCTGTTTGTTAGAAGCTGGTGACCAAGAAAGAGCATGTTTTTGTTGTAGTTGTTGTACACTCAAGCCTTTTTAATCAAGCAGTCCATCCATCCATTTTCACATCTCACAATCCATTTTTGGGCCACGCCCTCCCGATCTCATCTTCTTCTGCTTCTCGTTCGGAGTTTAGGAGTCCAGGCGCTAAACTCAGTGTTAGCTTCAGTGACGTGAAGCCCAGCACCACTACTTCCATTCACCACCACCAACCACTGTCTGCAAACTCAGGTTATTTCTATGCTGCCCTAATGGGTGAGGGGGGAAAAAACATTTAAAATCTGAAAGTTGCACAAGAACTAAGACGAAGGCTTCAGAATGTATACACGATGACCGAGCTTTCAAAGTCCAGGTACATATAATGAATAATAGTCCTGTTGTATCCCATACCATTAACATACCAAGTGGTGGCTGCTGTGTCTTCACAATGTTACAGATGTGCGTTCTCATCTAAAGCTTTTCAGACTGATTACAGATGTTCTATAAAAATCAAACCTGATCTTCTTTTTTTTTTTTTTTTTTTGTAAAATGTAGTATGTGGGGGGGAATTGAAGCCATTTTGTATCTTTCATCAAATCCTTTAATTTAAGCTGTCTGTTTTTATAGAGCTATAAAAAAGTGTGTCTGAGGTGTAACAAACTTGATTTATGGTGATTGAAATGAAAATTTAAAAGGTCCAGCGTCAAATTTTTGATTGTTTTGAATCCTTTTCAGTTTTGTGTGTGTGTGTGTGTGTGTGTTTATTATATTCGTGCAGAGATCTTGTGAGGTTGCCTCTACAGCTATTACCACTGCTGCTGTGACAAATTTGTTTGAATCATATTTTTCTACATATAGTTCTATTCATAGAGAACTAGAGCAAACTTGAATAATGAAGAGACGTGCAGTATCTGGAGCTTACTTTAGCATGTTAAAAATCACCATTTAGTACAGTGTAAATGACAGAATGGACTTCTTTGACACCGGCATAAGTTTTTGTGGCACTTGTCATTCATTACTGGCAATACAGAACTCTTTCTTCTTGTCCATCGTTCCCTTTACCAGTATTTTAAGAGCACTTTTCTGAAACACACCAGAAATGGATTGAGAGAGGCTGCTTTTGTGTAATGTACCAAAAAAAAGGATGAACGCCTTGCTTGCCTGTTTAAATGCTGTGTGAATCTACCTTCCAAATGCCAAACTTCTTGCTGTGACAAATGTACAAGTGTAAAGCAATAGAAATGCTGGAACTGGCCCTCTCTTGTAGTTATCTGCGGTTGGAGGGAGATGTATTGCTATATTGATTGTGCGTGTATCTTTTTTTCCCTCCGTGTGTGTGTGTGTGTGTGTGTGTGTGTGTGTGTGTGTGTGTGTGTGTGTGTGTGTGTGTGTGTGTGTGTGTGTATAAAGGAACAGGGAAGGAGTTTTGATGTTTTTCTGCTTACGAACAACAACAAAAAAAAAAAACCCAGAGTAAATCACCCTGTAAATGTGTGAGATTTGTGCCTGTTTATGCTTTTGTAATGGAACCAGGCTGGAATATGTCCTGTCTTTTTATGCCTCCCAAAGGGTTAAAATGATGACTGGGGTTATGGTGTTCCTTTGGGTTGTAACCTTTCTGTTCCTTGTATTTTAACCTTTTGTTTGCCTACCAGTGATAATGAAACGGGCCACGTCACAGGTTGCAGTACTCTTAGTATCCACTAAGGTGTGTCCTAGGCTAATAAAGGTTCCTTGCTCTCAACTTGCAACTGAAAATAAATGCCATTTCTAATGGGACGCAAAGCATCATTACTAATTTGTACTCGGAGAATGCAATTGCTTTCAAGTAGAATTTCATTAGGCTTGGTTAAAATTGATCAGTGTCCCATATTTCTAACTGGTTTGAATATTTATCACGGATGTTGTATATCTCTATAACAGCTGAAATGTTTGCAAACATTTGATGATTTGGATATTGGGGGGGATTGTGTTTAGTAATTCTCTCTCGCTTCTCTTTCTTTTTTTATTTTTGCTGTTCACTGATGAGAATTAGTGCAATAGAAGACTATCATGTACATGTACAGTTATGGGTTTTATGGACAAAAAGGATGCAATGCAGTTTACAAAGACACAGTTTTAAACTGGAACTATCTGTCCTTTTGGGTTTGCTGTTGCTGAGATATGCTGAGTGTTTTGTGTTCACAAAAGTGAACGTGTAAAAATTTGCATAGAAAAAAATCTAATATAAAAAAACAACAGCTGCATATTTTTAATCCTGGTGAACAAACGATTGCATCACACACCTCCCATTCTGAGAATCTTCTACAAAGCCGTCAACATAATGCAATCTTCAGTCATAGCATTCTGAATCCTGCTGATCCTGATGTAGCTTTCAGATATTTGCGTGTATGTTTATGAACCGATTATTATCTCGAAGCTCAACTATAGATTTTGAAAATTGTAAAAAAAAAAAAAAGTCCACCAGTGCTGCTTTAAGACACTGTCTGTCCACTTCACCCGTTCCTGCTGTCTAGCCAACACAACACTTCTCTGTATTCTTCGTTTTGGATCATTAACTTCTGAAATCCGTCCAGATCATTGTGTCTGTCTGTGTTTCTTTTTCTTTGTTTTTCATTGTAGATGTGAAGCCTATCTTTTGTGCTCCATAAATAATAATCTAATTATTTTTTTGATCCAAGTATGCTTTTGTATTAAAATTAAATAAAGGAACTAGCAAATACAGAGTGGTTTTCTATGATGATTAAAAGTCTACATGTGTGCCTTTAAATGTCTCAGATAGATCCGTAGATGTTACATCCAAACATTTTACTAATCTACTAATCATGTTGTTATATTTTAGTTTGACGATCCCGCTTATCAGGTTCATTTTCTGAACTGCTTAATCCTAATTAGGGTCATGGGGAGGCTGGCACCCATGTCAGCCACCTCTTGGCGAGGGTGGGGAACACCCTGGACAGCACTGCAGGGCTGACACTCACAAGACCTTTCACACAAAGACCTAGGGGTGATTTGGCCTGCTCTCCATGTTTTTGGATTGTGGGAGGAAACCCACGCAAGCACAGGGAGAATATTCAAGCTCCCCACAGGAACGCCCAAGCTGGGTATCGAACCCAGGCCTTCTTGCTGCGAGGCAGCTAGCCACTACGCCATCGTGCCGTCCTATCTGGTTATTCATCAAGTATATTCTGGATATGTAGTTTCCTTGAAAATATTGCCTTGCTCTACTGTTTTAAAATAATTTGCTTTGAGCTATACTGTAAATATCCAGAATTTTCTTTAAGCCTATGAAATGACAGGAACCTATATATAATCGCCTTTAGCTTGGATATAAAGGATTTGCTGGTATTAAATTTAGTTTCAGATTTTAACTGATCTGAATTGCTTCTATAGCACAGGTTATTCAATAAGCTTTTATTTTCAGGCTAGTTCCAGTGCCAGAACAACATGCATGGCTTGCTGTCTGCCTCCTCTATTTGCCCAGAAGTCCTGTTCCTTATTCAATAATAACAATATTCATGATGTGAATAATAATTAGTTTTGCTACTGTACTTAACCATACGTCTTCGTATACACTCAGGAGAGTGAAACACTGGTTAAATTTATTTTTAATAATTTATTTTGTAATTCACTTTACAGCTTGCCATTCATATGAAATCCGGCAGGTGACGTCATTAACAGGTGCCTCGCGGGGCCAGGTTGATCATGCCTGATGCTGCTGTGACCGCGCGTAGTTTGAGGTCATTGACATTTCCCACAGATAGGATTAGGGTTCGGTCCGATGTTGCGCTATTTACAGTAAAAAGGCGTAAAACTGTGTAATGCGAATCGGACTGGTCACAGTTAAAGCAACCTAAATTGTTAAAATTAGACTGTGTGAAAGTGAAGGGCGTGCGCGCCGCGTCGGTGTAAGTCAGCTCCCGCGCATGCGCGTTCGTGAGTGCTGAGAAAACAACGGTAGCTGCTAGGAGCTAACCAGAGAGAAGGGGAACGGACGTAGTCCATCATTCAGTTCGTCTGCTTTACCAGCATTTAATTGCTCTCCGTTTGCCTGTCTATCGCGGATACGAATTCGGTGGTGACACTGTAAGGTAAGTGACTTTCTTGTAAATGTGTGTATGGCAGTGCTGAAGGAAGGGTCAGGAATGCACCTCCTTTTTGCAGTGTCTCAAAATGGCGGACGGGCCGTTAGAGAAATAGTTCAGTCTTCTTTTGGCTTGCCGAATTCCACTGCGCTGGTCAAGTACCAGAGAACACTTTGACACTGTTTTAGTTGGGTCGAGTTTGTGTCATTGTGCCTTTTGTGCCGGGTAGCCGCTCTGTTTCGATTAGACTGCTAGCAGGTTAGCCACCGGTGAATCAACACGTCATTTCATCAACGCCAAGGCTACGCGAGCATTCGAGCGCGCGAGGCGGATATCAACAGTTGGCTAACGTCGTTAATGGTGATGGAGAAACACACCACTGATATGTTAAATGTTTTCAACACCGAGAGGGCAAGTCAGGCCTGGACTATAACGCCAAGCGGAGGCAGGTTTGAGACCACGCCTTTAATATAGCGTTAATCGTCGACAAAATGTTTAGCCGGTTGCTGGGAGGTGTTATAGGAGGAGTGTTAATAACAAACGTTAGTGAAGGCGCGAGCTGGTTTGCTTACAGCTGCAATAGCTGGATAGTTAGCATCTTGGTGCTTTTTGCATAATCTGGAAACAATGCCAGAGTTAACTGCTGAGTGTTGTACTTTGCCAGTGTGAATATTATTGGATGTATTTTGAGTAAAGTCTGTATGCGCGTTCTGTACTGTAAGGCAGCGAATTAAAACAAACATAAAGTAAACACTTCATTGTCCAAAACGTCAGCTTAGTTGTTTACCCATCAGAGGTGCTGACAGGTTCCCTGGCTGCATGAGAACAGATCACCAGGTGGCCGTTTGCTTGCTTGCCTATTTATTTATTTGTTTGTTTATTTATTTAGTGTACTCCACTGTAAATAAGTTAAACATGATTAGGCCATGACGGATGTCTGAACCATCCAAATCAGGGTGGAGCTCCAGAGTGCACATCCTAGTGTGAGCTGTTCAGAACAGTTCTAGCAATCAGGCAGATAAACCAAACCAGTTGGTTTGTTATACATTTTATATAGGAGACATGAAGTGTTCCTTCTGGTGCACTATTAGTTACACAGTTTGTACCTTTATTGTATATGTTTTGCAAGTGTGGTGTAACTATTAAATTAATGTTCTCAGAGTAACACAAATATCATCAGTGGTCCTTGTGTAGTTTGAATTATTTGTGAAGGTATGTTTGATGGTACCTCAGTGAGACACAAGGAAAAAGTTGATGGCTGTATTTGTGGGAATGTACATCAATGTGAATTGACTTGCATGTTTGACATATGTAGTTATGATGATCAGTAGACCTTCTGTGGAGCTCCATAGTTAGGTAAATGTTGTAAAGCAATGAGCTTGGGTTTTTTTTTTTTTTTTTTTTTTTTTTTTTGTTTTTGTAATGTCCGAGCTCATGTGCTGACACAGGCCACCCCATGTGTGTGTGCTGCTGCTATCGCTGCTTGCACTTCACAGAAAATGTTGTTCTTTAATCAGTGTTTTTGTTTTTGTTTCTTTCTTAAGGAGAAATAAGTTTCTGAATACGATTGAAAAAAACCCAATACGTTATATTATAGCTGCTTCTTTACTGTAAAATAAATGAAAAATGTTTTTCATAACTCTTTGTATGCAGTGCTTCAATATTTAGATTGTAGTTTTGCTAGAAACTGCTTTGAGAACAATATTATGGTGCTTTTACTCACTCATCATCATGGTGTTTTTATGGTCTCCTGCACGTTTCGGAATAACTTGCAGTCAACCCTTTTGGCAGAGATTATCGTTTCGTAATGGCAGTTCCATCAAGACAGACTGGCCGATTAAAGCAGTAGTGGATAATTGCTACTGGACTCCACCACTGCACTGTGGTTCTGCTCAACACAGACCGTTGCTAAGAAACCATGTCAAGTCTTTGCCTGAAATAAGGCACGAGCAGATTGTGTTTAGTGGGATTCCAAGAGGTACTATGTAATGAGCCAAGTGAGGCAGATTGACAGTAAGGCGGTGTAACTTCAGTGTGTAGATAAAGTTGCACTTCCATAAGAAGCATTTGGAATATGTTGCAAAACCTGATCTACGCAGTAAATTCAAAGTTTGTAGACCCCTCTGGTGCAACTGGGGGGGGGGGCGAAATCTCAGAATAAAAAAATAAATGTTTCTTTTATAAAGTTACAAATCTTGGCTGTTTAATAGCCCATGCGAACATAATTACCACATCCAGCAGAGCAAAAACCATCTCCCGTGATACCACACGGATCCGCCCCATTTCCGCGATGTTAACCAGTAGTATTGCACGTTTCCGAACGATGATTGGCTCAATGCTGCGCTATTTACGGAAATAAATCAAGTTCTGTATTTGACAAACACTTCATTAAAAAAAAATAAAATGACAGTAAAACTATTAGTGAAAGGAAATCTGCGAGCGGGATCAATACAGGAGACGTTCTCTGATCATGTCTTGTATCATCCCAGTGGCCAAAGTGGTGGTGAGATGCAGGTAAAGACTTTACACCCAGTTTGCTCTTATTTACTTTCCTGTTTACCTCCACTGCACTGTCAGGATGTTGACTACAGATATCTAATTACTAATAATGTGTGATGGTCTTTTTTTTTTTATAATCGTAAACAATATGTATATTAATTGTGATTATTAAAAGTTTTATTTACCAGGATTGGTATTGGATGAATTAGCAGAGTGCAGCGGAAGGCTAGACTCTGTGCTGTAGTATGAACTGTCGGTTTAGTACACAGTGATACCTCAGCTCACGAACATAATTGGTTCCCAGAAAGAGTGTGTAAGGCGAGAAGTTTGTCTTCCGAACATTTATTTCCCATAAGAAACCATTAAAATGAGAGTAATCCGTTCCCAGGTCCCCATAAAACATAATTTTCTACTAAATAAGCCTTAAAACTACACAAAAATATACCTTATT
>JAQNCB010000013.1:18437071-18447366 GCA_030068295.1 Euristhmus nudiceps
TGTGTTCATGGTTCATCAGAAATGAAAGCCTTGTTTTCTTCCATCAAAAGGAAACAGTAGACACTAATGCTCTCCTGTATCAGTCACTAGAATCAGTCCATAATGCACATCACTCCTCAGAAAGCAAGACATTTAATATGTAGTCTTCACACACGCAGCCTCCTTGTAGCCATGAGCTCAGATTAGACATTCATGTGCAGACATGCATTGTAAAATAAATCATGTTTATTTTTCATGTCAGAACTTCACATAGTTTACAATGAATTTAAAATATTTATTTCAGTGAAAAACATTTGATATTCAACTATTGGAAAACACTTGTTAAATGTAATACAGTGAAAATACATCTGTCTTTATATGTTTCCTTAAAACATAATCCCTATTCAAACCAGTCTTACAGCTTCAACTAATTAAAAAAACGACATGGCCTTGCATATTTTATACCAAACATGATGCTGCCATTGTCATTTTATTTAAATCCACGTGAGTAGGGTTAGACTGTGGAACTGCCTCTGCTTTTCTTTTTAAGGCATCTCTGTTTTCAGCAGTTATAACACTTACTCTCTCAGACTTGATACCATCATGAATTCATTTTCACAAAACGTGCTATAACTGTAATCGCAGTAAGGTGCCTCAGCCCAAAGGAGATTAACTGTTGTGAAGGGATTGACAGGAATCGAGAGTTGCCTGTAGGGTGATGGGTGTGTGGTTATGATTACGATGCATCCAGAAGCTCCTTCTCTCAATTGATTGCAATAATGATTACCAAAATTCGTTCCTCTGTTTGGGTCACATGTTAACTGCTTCTTTTTTCATTAGAATGAAGAATTGGATAAGAAGTATGCTGGCCTTTTGGAAAAGAAATGGACTTCAGTCATCAGATTACAGAAGAAGGTGTGTAGATGCCACTTAAAAAGCAAAGAAATATTCTAGGATATATTTGAAGGTGTAGATCAGGGGTGTCAAACTCGTTCCCAAAAGGGCCATGTGGCTGCAGGTTTTTGTTTCAACCAAGCAGCAGCACACCTGACGGCTCCAGTTTTCAGGCAGCTGATTGGTCAATCTCTGTAAAGAGCACATCTGAAAACTCAGATCAGCTGATTTAAATGCTCTTTTGATGCTTCGTTGAAACAAAAACCTGCAGCTACTCTGCCCTTTTAGGAATGAGTTTGACACGGCTGGTGTAGATGATTTTCAACAAGGAGAAAAGACACACATGCGTGTATAATTTTAAGACCCCGAAAATCACACATTGACTAAATATTGTTATACGGATTCCCTCAAGGTGATGGAGTTGGAATCAAAACTGAATGAAGCAAAAGAGGAGATTACTTTAGGAGGACCTATAGGACAGAAACGAGACCCCAAAGAATGGATCCCCCGCCCTCCTGAGCGCTATGCCCTCAGTGGTCACAGGAGTCCTGTCACCAAGGTCATCTTCCACCCAGTCTTTAGTGTCATGGTGTCTGCTTCAGAGGATGCTACGATAAAGGTGGGTCATCTTTTATTGGCTTTTGGTTACTGTGCAGTTCTGATTTTCTCTCTTTCTCTCTTTTATAAAGACTCGGCTTGCACAGTCTAACTTGTAATACCATTTACAGAGTTACAGATATGACTGAGAAGTGGTTTTGTTTTCAGACTCATCCTGTCACTCAAGCATCTTGAATGCCTGTTTTCTCAGTGTAAAACACAAGGAAATCTGGCAGGGTTTCCTTGGTAATGATGAGATCTATGGTAAAATATGTGTCCCACTTCCACCAACTTGGCATCAGTCATAGAACTCTTCTTCCAGCTCCAGTCCTGACTCTGAAAAGACTATTACATAATTCTAGCTGTTTATTGTCTAAATTTATACTGGAATCTAAGAGGTCCCCAAGATGTGCAGCTTGAATTTTTGTTTGTCTGGTTTGTGTTAAATCTGCAGCGGTTTTCCCAGATCAAATAAAGGATGTTACTGGATGTAAAGTTGGATTGGAAGTAATCACTTTTTTTTTTTTTTTTTTTTGGGATCATAATGTTGCCTACATTATACAAACATCTTTTTAAATCCTAGGATTTACACTCATCTGCTATAGATGTGGTCACAGCAGGATTGTTTGCATCCCTGCTTTCTTTTGCTAGTAAGTGTGATTTAGGAAGACACAAGGGAAGAGAAGGAGATTACCAGGTGATAGGCATCTCATTTTTATCTCAAGCTGAGCACCATTATACCAACTAAAGTGAAATCTTGTCGTTATTTTTCCTCAGGTATGGGATTATGAGGCTGGAGACTTTGAACGCACCCTAAAAGGTCATACAGATTCTGTGCAGGATATCTCCTTTGACCAGACTGGAAAGCTGCTGGCGTCTTGTTCTGCCGACATGACTATTAAACTCTGGGACTTCCAAGGATTTGAATGCATCAGGACCATGCATGGTGAGCAAAGCGCTCTCAAACATGAGTGTGGTTTCAGTAAAGCCGAGGATGTCCACATGAAAAGGGTGTTCCGTGGGGGGTTGATTCACATTAGTACCTTCATTTATTTTTGTTTGTAATAGAAGAATTCAGTATAATGAGAGCCACTCTTTGTTAAAATTTTTATTCTGTTTATCTCCCGGCTTTTTGCTGCTTATTGAAGTTCAGTTAATTCAAGCTTGAAAATCAATTATTTTAGGTCTTTAGTTTTCAAGTCTGAAATATTATAACCTTTATTTTCTTCATAAACATGATGCGTGCTGTTTTTGCTCACGTACACCTTACACACTACCCTCTTTCATATTCAAATTGCTCTGTAAATTACCATCACCTATCTGGTAATATGAGCCTGCAGGCTACACAGACATGTGAAGACAACAGAAATGGATGAAAATTGCATTCATTTGATCGAGCTTGTGTGTAGGATCACACCAGAGTTCTGTTCGTCACTTTTGCTGGATGAGAAGCGAAGTGGTGGCAATTAGTGTGGGTTTTTTTTTTTTTTTTTTTAAATCCCTGTCAAAATCTGTAAATCTTAAATGATACTAATCCAAGTAGCACATGTGCAACAGCTTTAATGTTCAAATATGGTGCCTTGTAATTTACACCCTGTCAGTTACACTGGCACGTTGCCCTCAGACTAGCAGACCATACTGATTGAGGGAAGCATTGTAGGAACCCCACCCACAGCCCCCCCTTTACTCAATCTGTCTTTCCTGCTCATGGCTGGGTGCAAACCGACTCTCATGCTCTGTCTTTTACCATTTTTCTCTCTCTCTAGGTAAGATATGAGATTTGCACAGTGGTTTAATTATTCTTTCTAGGACAAGATGATGTTCTGTAGGCTTTTTCCAGATGAAACCCACTTTTTCTCGGTTACATGTTTTTCCACAGCTTTAAATGATGCACCGTGCAGTCAGCTTTTTATTCCTTCTCATGTTCCTGAGAACAAAGCCACCCAAAGCAAATTAGCTGTCACATTCCTTTTATGGTATTGCTTAATGTGTTTTAACATTTTGTCATGCTGGCAATTAAAAAGCCATTATTAAGTTCAGCTGGAACAATCCAATTTGCATGGTAAAATGTGGGTAGAGGTACTGCTGAAGGTTTAATTGTGCAAAGAATATGTTCACCATGTTCATTGTTTGTGTGTGATAAATTCCTTATGTAAAGTCATCTCAAAATCCTTTTGTCTTGTTTTTCTTTTTTTTAGGGCATGATCATAATGTTTCATCTGTAGCTATAATGCCCAATGGAGATCATATAGTTTCTGCTTCTAGGGATAAAACCATTAAAATGTGGGAAGTGGCCACTGGGTAAGTACTATTGGTAACTGTAGCTGTTTATAAAGACTAAATCATGCTTTTGTTTCTTCGGTCCTGTGAGCTCTGCAGTTGTTTGGGTGCTGATTTTACTTCAAAAGAGAAAACAGCTGGCATACTGTTTAATTTGGAACTGTAAATTTTTCTTTTCTTTTTTTTTTTTCAATATCTCATGTCTGTGGCTAACAAATGTTCTGTCTATGCTGTAGGTACTGTGTGAAGACGTTTACCGGCCACAGAGAGTGGGTGCGTATGGTACGACCCAACCAGGACGGTTCACTGATTGCAAGTTGCTCTAATGACCAAACGGTGCGAGTGTGGGTGGTAGCTACGAAAGAGTGCAAGGCTGAACTGAGGGAACACGAACACGTTGTGGAGTGCATCTCATGGGCACCTGAAAGTGCCAGTCCCACTATACTGGAGGCCACTGGCTCTGAGGTGAGTACACAACCTTAGTGTTTGTGTCGCTGTAATGAGGCATCATGAAGTCCCGTGTCCGATTGAAACCAAAAGAGTGTGTTTCAACTTTACATTTTACCTTGAAGTCCTCACCTGGGTGTTTTTTTTTGTTTTTTTTTTTAATAAAAGGTTGTGGCAGCCTTTTTTGTTGCAGTGTGGAAACATGTGCAAACATGCTCTTTGATCTGACAGTGAAGATCACTGAAGAACAGCCATGCAATAAAAAGCTAATTGGACTATGAAATGGAATTGGAAAGATTAACACTTGATTGCCTGAGGAGTGTGATTAAACGAGTTCGATTCTCACCAGTCTCATGATCAACCATATCCAATTCTGAAGTTATCAGATGTTACATTTGCTCACACAGCATGTGTTTCCTTAAGGCAGCTTTAGTACAATGACTTTCAATTGTAATCACAAAAAAGGGAAATTCCTATCCTTCCCTCAAGCTAAAGGAAAAACTTTCAAAGAGTTCCTCTCTCTCTCTGCCAAACCTGTTCAGGTAGATTAGTTGTGGGATTGCTTGACATCAGTTACACCAACACAGCTGAAAATAATAACACTTCTTAATGTTACTGTAATGATTTCTTTATATAATACACATGCTTGTGTGAACTTGTTTTATTTCTCTCCTTGAGTGAGATTAGAGGCTTTTAAACTGCATTGTCTCTAATGCTGTATTCAGTCTGTAGCTGGGTTTGTATCTATAGGATATGCATGTATAATTACATGGAGAAGGAATTGGGAGAATAGTTCACATATTGGCTGAGATCAGACTGTGCATCAGAAACATTATTAAATAAAAGGATTTAATGAATATTTAATAGTTAGACCAGAATTAAAATTGGTTATATAGGGTTAGAGTAATGGTTATGAGGGGGAAAAATTTAGGATTTGGATGCACCCCACCCCCTCCAATCTTCTCCCTAATTTAGTCGCGTCCAATTCCCACCCATGAGATATTGCCTTCCCCATCACACGACCACCACCGTCCAGGGAGGGACGATAGCATGCACACACGCAACAACCCGCCTCCTTTCGAACTGTGGCGCAATGTGTATTTGGGGGTGGTCTATTACTCGGAGGGAAAGCACTATCCGCTATCTCGTACCAATGAGCTCACAAACGCCCATGATTGGCTGGCAATCGCTGTGAGTGACAGGAAAGTGAACATGTGCCGTTCCTCCCTCCTGTGAGAGCTTGGCCAATTAGCTCCAATGGTCTCCCGGCCATGAACGAGTTAGCACATTTTAATGCTTATTGTAATGTTGTCATCCAAAAAAAAAAAAAAAAAAACAGTAGTCAGTGTGTATATTTGAGAACCAAAGTGATCTTGACCCAAAGAGGCAGTGAGGGACAGATAGGAAATGATAAACAAGGTTTCAGATGGTATAATCCTCTTTGGCTTCGAGTGACCTTAAAATGTCAAAAGACAGGCATGTACATCCTTAAGAAACGAGTGTGGCACAAATTTAGTTATCCTCTCATACTATGGAACATATCTTAAGAGCGAGTACATGGGTAATTAAAACCAGTACCTTTATACAGCTTATTTGCTAACGTTTCCCATGGAGCTTCCTTGCACTCTGACATCCCCCTGTTTTTTAATTGTTGCAGTCAGGATCCCTTCACCCAGCACAAGGGGTTAATTGAATATGTGAATGGACCCCTGTTCAAGTGTCAGACTGTTTAGTAATGCTAATTGTAGTCCTTTTTGCTCTTGGTTAATGCAGTCTATCTCCCTGTGTTAAGTGAGGAAAAATCTGCCTGTCCACAGCATTGAATCGTACTCAGCCTTTCCTGTAGGGACCTTTCAAGAGTTCTACAAATACACGCAGATACCCTCGCTCTGTCCGTTCCATCACTGTGTCTGAGGTGCTTTTGCTTGTTTCCAGAATAAGAAGAGTGGGAAACCTGGACCCTTCCTCCTTTCTGGCTCCAGAGACAAAACTATCAAAATGTGGGATGTCAGCACTGGCATGTGCCTTATGACACTGGTGAGTGAAGTACTCTAACGATCATAGTCTGAACATTATGTGCACTGTTGGCACCTGTTATTATTTTACCATCAGTGTATCACTTTCTTATTTTGCATATGTACCTGATTAACACTTGATTTTACAGTTACGTTATTAAATTCAAAATACTGACAATCATAAGTAAATTGAATAGACTGATGTACTGTAAGGAATAACAAACAAAACTGTGCATAATCTATGCCAGGGGTGCTCAATCCTGCTCCTAGAGAGCTATTTTCCTGAATATGTTCGCTCCAACCCTAATCATGCCCACCTGACCATCCAGTCATGAATGAAGTCTCCATTTCAAAGTCTGAAGCCTTGATTAGATGACTGGATGGTCAGGTGGGCATGATTAGGGGTGGAGCGAACATGTTCAGGAAGGTAGCCCTCCAGGAGCAGGATTGAGCATCCCTGATCTATGCAGTATCTACATTCTGGGGTTTAATATGAAGTAGCAAATATCCCAATCATTAATCCTGAGTATTTCACACTTTAGAAGAAGTAGGGCAAAGTTTGTCCTAGCTGTGGGGTCTTTAATATTGTGTGTATATCTCCCTCTCCTCTCTCTGCTGTATGTTTGTCATCTGTATGAGAGCGCACAAGTGCCCAACTTGGTGGCACTGGTGCTTGAACCCCTGACCTTTTGGATCAGTAGTCCAGTGCCCTAACCACTGAGCCACAGCACATAAGCTACAGTAACAACCTTTCACCTAGTGTTCGCTCGCCAGATATATATTGTGATAGTTGTGTTCATCTCAGCCTGTTGATATAATAATGCAATTAATCTGATTTGATTCTAAGCACTGCTGTTGAACAAATAAAGGTTTTGTGCACTTATTAGTATGATATGATGTTATGTGCAGGTTGGCCATGATAACTGGGTGCGTGGTGTGCTCTTCCACCCTGGTGGAAAGTTCATTGTGAGCTGTGCTGATGACAAGACTTTGAGGATCTGGGACTACAAAAACAAGCGGTGCATGAAAACGTTGAGTGCCCATGAACATTTTGTTACCTCTCTGGGTAAGCTTCTGAAGACACATTGAATTACTCACTGTTGACTGGCTAACGGTCGTTTTTTAAAATGTCTTTTTTTTGGGGCAAAGATGCCTCCAGACAGAATAAAATGCACAAATCCTGTGAAGATGAAAAATTTGCTTGGAGGCTTGCAAGTATACTGTTTCAGATGTGATTGTCCATCTTCCAAGAACAGAGTAGCCTTGAGGCTCTTGACAGTCTGAATGTTTTTAGTGGATCAAGGGTAAAGAAAGCTCTAGAGATGCTTCCTGATGCATTCACCCAGTTCACAGCAGTACATGGCAGCCCTTTTAGACAAATAAAGCTATTGTGGCCATTCTTTTTCTTTTTTCTTTTTTATTTATTGTTTCATGGATCCACTAATGTTAATAATTGCAGTTTCTATAAAAAAAAATTGGAAAAAAGCCTCTTTTCTTCTTTTTCCTTAACTTGCTGATTGCGCAATGAATTTAAAAACCAGAACATTTCTTTCTCTTAGCCGATCCTTTTGTCACCCTCTCACAGCAGCTATTGTCACTATATAATGTACATCTGCACTTGCGTACTTGACAACCCGAAGTGTTTCGAATCTAGTGTGCGCACAATGTGTGCATGTACAAATGTCTGTAGCACGACACTATCAGAAGTGATACTGTTTACATGTTGCTCTCAAGGCTTTTAATGTTTCTGCACTTTTGGATTTGCACGGTCAGTATTTCTTGCATGTAGGATTTATTTTTATTTATTTATTTATTTATTTTTACCCATTTGCTGTCCACGCAAGACCTCAGCTCGGTATGCCTAATGTGTGAACAGGTAGACATTGTCCATCGTGAGCTGATGGCGGCGGCGGCAGCATCAAAATCTACCTGAGGAGTCCAGTCACTTTTAAACCCACCCCCAGGGACAAGCTGAAAGGGAAGGTCTATGAAAGTATTTTGAGGGCAGCCTAAGTAGTGGTTAGCAAGTCCGTCTTATGCCTGGAAATCCTGGCCTGGCCTGATTCCCAGCCTCGGTGTTTGTGTGAGTTTCCTCAGGGTACTCCAGTTTCCTTCCAGAGTCCTAAAACATGCACGGTAGGCTAAATGGCTGTTCGAAATCACCCATAGGTGTGAGGAGTGTGAATGGTTGTGAGTGTTGGCCCTGTGATGGTCTGACAAGCTGTCGAGGGTGTACCTTGCCCATAGTCGGCTGAGATGGATGCCAGTCTTTCCCTGATCCTAATTAGGATTACGTGGCTTAGAAAATGAATGACTTGATGTATTCTTGTTCTGTTGTGTTGTCAAAGAAAAAACAAAATACCTGTTCTTAGAATTTTTTTTCCCCCTGTCTCGGGTTTACGTAATACAGCAGAAATCTGCCAAACAAGGAATGAAAAAAGGATGTTCTTATAGATGGTATGATAACCCTTTGGTACAAAAAGTTTCTCCTCCAGTAGATGCAAGATTGGGGAAAAAAATTTATTGTGCTGCCACAGAAAATTCTTGTCACTGTTCTATAGCGTTCTATAGCTAATTGACACCCAAAGAGAACAAAGCTTTTCTTTGTGATTGGATGTCATTGTCTGGCAATACTCATGATTAATGGCCATATCAGCTGATTCCCAAATGACTGAGGACGCTTCAGGACAGCATTTTCTTGTAAACACCACATGCATGATTTATGAAAAAAAGGCAGCTGACGTTCATAAGTATGAAGTAAAAATGAAAGTGATTGTGACCATAAAGGCACAGAGAGATCTTGTTTTCACTTTCATGATATGGCAAAAAAAAATATCAATACACAAAAAGGGATATTGATATTTTTTTTTGCCATATCATGAAAGTGAAAACATGATACCGTCAATGTGATTTCTTGGCAGAAAAAATGAGGATTATACAAAGCATGTGAAACTCGGTCGACAGATGAACCCTCTATTTAAAACAAACAAAAACTGATTTTAATATTTTGAAAAGATTTTTAATAACCTTTATAATCTTAATCATTTCTGTACAAATAAATGGGCTAATCTTATGAACCGATTCAAATCAATGTGTTTGCTATTTAGGAGTTTTCATGTGCGAACCGGATTCCAAAAAAGTTGGGCCACTATACAAATTGTGAGTAAAAACTGAATGCAATAATGTGGAGGTGACACATTTCAATATTTTATTCAGAATAGAACATGGATGACAGGTCAAAAGTCTAAACTGAGAGAATGTACTATTTTAAGTGAAACATGTGTTGGTTTTAAATTCAATGGTGTCAACAAATCTAAAAAAAAAAAAGTTAGCAATAAGAGGCTTGGAAAAGTCAATTCCACTTATAATGAACAGCTGGGCGACCAATTACCAATAATAATGTGTATAATAATACTAATAATGTCCATTGGCAACATGATTGAGTCTAAAAATAACTTCTCAGAGTGGCAGGGTCTCTCCAAAGCGAAGATGCATAGAGTATCACCAATTTCTCCAATGTTGCACAGAAATATAGTGGAGCAGTATCGGAAAGGTGTTTCCCAGTAATAAATTGCACAGAGTTTGAAGTTATCATCATCTACAGTGCATAACATCATCCAAACATTCAGGGAATCTGGAACGATCTCTGTGTAAGGGTCAACGCCGAAAAACCTACTGGATGCCTGTGATCTTCGGGCCCTTCAACGGCACTGCACCACAAACAGGAATGCTACTGTAAGGGAAATCACAGAATGGACTCGGCAATACTTCCAGAAACCATTGTCGGTGAACATAATCCACCATGCCATCTGCGTTGCCAGCTGAAACTCTACAGTACAAAGAAGAAACCATTTCTATACAGCACCCAGAAGCGCAGGTGCTTTCTCTGGAACAGGGGTCATTGAAAATGGAGTGTGGCAAAGTGGGAAAACTGTTCTGTGGTTAGACGAATCAGGATTCAAAATTCTTTATGGAAAACAGGGAGGCCATGTCATCCAGACTAATGAGGACAAGGACAACCCAAGTTGTTATCAGCGCTCGGTTCAGAAGCCTGCATCTGTGATGGTATGGGGTTGCATGAGT
>JAQNCB010000013.1:18612383-18627040 GCA_030068295.1 Euristhmus nudiceps
ATGGCCGGCCTTTGATAACCCAGTTAGCGGCACTGGGGGGACAGCAGTGACAACCCGGTGACAGTGGGGCTTGAACCACTAACCTTCGGATCAGTAATCCATCAGTTTTCCACCACACCACCACTGCCTGATGGGAAATCATATCTGTGGTAATCTCAGACTGTAGAGGCTTTGATTATTCTACATTATTTAATTGGAAACTGCATTAATTTGTTTAATTATTGAGAAGGTGGAAGCAGGGTGGGTGGGTCTGGAATCTAGTAGAGACAAACTGAAGACATGATTCGTAATTGAATATAGTTAATTGAGTATAATTGAAGTCTGACTTGTCAGACTCCACTTTTTCCCCCTCACTGGTGTGACTGTGTGAAGGGGGCGGGGCTTGTTCTGTAAACCGGACAGCTTTTCCTGAACCTCTGCCGTGCGGAGGCTGCTATAAAAGCGTTTCCGTTTCTCCTACTGAGGCTGAAACAATGCGCGCCTCTGAAGCAGGACACGTTTAAAGCCCAGGCACGGCTGGATGGATGCTGGCTGTAGGTGACTGCGATCCTGCAGCTTTACTGATGTGTTGTGTTTAACCTGTGATCCTCTGCTGAACAGGTAAAAGGACTTCTGGGAGCTTTTCATGTGAAGAGCTCTTCATCAGGGGATAGAAGTAGAGAGGAAACACGTGGATTTAAAGGAGAACCCGTGAGGAAGAGTTGAAGGGCAGGCGGATTGCTCAGGGGCTTTGGGAAGCGGAGGACTTAAAGGTGTTTCCGGCGCGCTACAGGCTGGCAATGGTGGGGAGGCTCAATCTGCGGAATGTGTGTGATGAAGACCTGCTGGAGATGAATCTGAAAGCTGAGAGACTGCTGGACAGTCCAGACTCTGGTCTGCCTCCAAGCCCCAGTGTGAGTCCGAGCCCATGGCTGACTGGGGACAGGAGCACCGCCGGCTCCGGGTGCGAGGACGAGAACAGAGCTGCGACTCCTGCTGCAGTGAGTTCTGTACACACACTATGTGATCTGCTTTCAACTAAAACATTTTAAGCCAGGGGTTCCCAACCCTGGTCCTGGAAGACCCCTTGCCCTGCACAATGTAGTGTTTTCCTAGTGCCACCCCCCTCCACACACACACACCTGATTTAACTAATTATCTCATTAACAGCTCCGCAGGGTCTGAAATGGGTGCGACAAGCAGGGAAGGAACTGAAATGTTCAAGATGGGTTGTTGGGAACCTCTCAGATGGGGGGGCATAGCCTTCCATCTAGAAGCCCAATGATCTAATATTCTGTAAATAAAGTACTTTATTTAACTGTTGATGGATCTCGTCCATTAGCTGCTGTTAACATTAGTGGGAAAAATGTTGCAGTCATGTAGGTAAGAATATAGGTATATTTTTTCCCCCCCCAACAACAACAGTTTTGAACAATTTTGGTCATGCTAACTATAGCCCCACACACATGCATTATCAGGTTCAGAAATGCTGAATTGGACTTGATGTTCTGTCCAGTGGGAAGAACTCTTGTATCAGAGATGGAAGGTTCTAGGTCTCAGGCCTAGACATCTGACCTGCTGGCTAGGGCAAATGATTGCTCCAAGTTTCTCATGGGTGGAAAAGTGAGTGATAATTGTTCATGTTTTAGTCCTGGGATAGTTTGGCAGTCTTCTGGATGCATGCTGCCTCTCACCTAAAGCCCGATAGGCTTAGTTCCAGCTTCACCCATGACCCTGATGGATAAACAGTAGATAATACATGGCTGGATGCATTTCATTTCAGTCTTAAGTCATGATTGCTGAAGATCTTTCACTGAAACACTTACACGACTGGCATTAGTAACAGAATATCTCCAATTATGTACATTCTGAAATCATTGTATCAAGTGGGGAAAATATTGTTAAATTGTTCTTCCAGGTTCCTCTTAAGCTTGTTAGAGGTGTGTCACATGTGCATCCATTTTCCTACGGTGAAGGAATTGAACTTGATCCTCTCCCCTCAAAGGAATTCAGGTGATGCTCATTTGCGTTCAGCTGACTGAAGCGGTGAAGCTTTTGTTTAGGTTGTGTGATCATATAAACCTTCATTGACCTGCTACCACTTATCATTTCAGATACACGTCGTCGGTTCGCTATGACTCGGATCGACACTACATCCAGGATGTATGCTTACAGCCCACAGGTTTGGGCCTGGAGATGTACAGCCAGACCATCATAGCTGTCTCGGCGAGCACATGGAGACGATATAAAACCCAGTTGGAGCTCGAACCCCGTCAGCGGGTGCAGCGCTACCGAAGCACCACGATTGTGTATCCTAAACATGCCAGGACCCTGTACACCACACAACTCTGCTATGATGGACGCAAGTTGGCCAAACGCTTCTTGTCCAGTGTGGAACTAGAGGTTTCTAACCGTAAGGCCAATTAATGTTAAAAGAAGCTGGACTTTCTTCTTTTTTCTTCTTTGGAGAGTTGCTAACACAATATGCCCATCCTTATTCACTAGAACTCCTCTTCAGCATTGAGGGTGTTTAGAACTGGATAGATAGAGTTCTTAATGGTTTAATTAGCATGTTTGTTTTTAGAGGGATCTGTTCTTGTGCAGCTGGTGGTGTGGATGGGTTTTAATGTTATACAAATGGGTATTACACATTCTACATAACATTTGCAGCCCTGTTGGTTTTAGGATTCTGCGCGGTGATGTTGATCCATCACTTACTGAATGTTTTATAGTGGCTTTCTTTAGGAGTAAAAGCGTTGACGGGCTGTATGTGAACCAGGAAAGTGATGAATTAGGAAAGGCATGACAGTCTGATTTTTCTCAACACTTATAAAATGTTCACTTTTTTTTCATATTGGGTCTATAAGGTTGCAATTTATATCTCAGTAATTTGGGGTGAGTAAATGGGTTTTGGAATACCATGAAATATTGCTGTGTGTGGTCACCTGAAACAGGACTTGATGATGGAGTGAGTTGGGTGAGGTTGTCTGTCTACTACTGTAAGTTCACATATGGGCTGAACTTTTGTTTTGCTTTTTTCATTTAATGTAATTTCTTTCATACTCTACTTCCCTTTTTTTCTCAATTTTTTTTTTTCAATTGTTTTTAAGTGCACTGCTGCCAGCAAAATGAGGAATTGTTCTGAGAGAACTGTTTGGATGTTAGTGCAAACCTTAATTGCAGAACTCGGACAGTGTTTTTGGCAGTGACTTGTTCAATGGCACTTCATTTTAGTCATGCATAGATAAAGATTCACTGTAGCAGAATATTTATTTAAGGCTTTTTAAAGGTTTCAACTGAATCATTAAAGTTTTTCATTAAATTATTCAATCTTGGATTGGTGTTTTATACTTGTATATTTCCATTCATAACAGTACATGGACTAGAGTATGTGAGTGTTTATAGTAGAAAAAGACACATGGACTAGAAATTTGTCCCGACAAGCCTGTTTCGTGGTTGCCCCACGCATCAGGGGATTTGATCTAATCGAATAGTTTGTATGCCTGTAACGTAACTTATTTGTAGCCTTCTATCGCCCCCTAGAGGTGAGGGTTTTTTTTTTTTTTTTTTTTTTTTTTTTTTTTCCCTTCCACAATTGAGTACTAAATGGTTTTATTCCAGGCCCCACCCTTCCACCAACTTTAAAATCAGATCAGTAGTTTTCATGTAATCCTGTTAACAGAGAAAGTCCTCTTAATGAATGCTTGTTAAAGAGCATTTAATAAATTCCTGTATCTGGTTTATGATCCAGATCTACTCCAAAATGTTATATTCTTGCCAGGCCTGTATCTCAACCCTCCAAGTTTGTTTTTTAAAAAAGGGTTGAATAGTTCTGGTGAAATACTGAAAGATAAAGGACCCTCTTGTTAAACTGGAGTGATCATCACTGAACAGAGGAGGAGGCCACCTACACTGCAGTCCTAGGAACTTTGGCTCTGGCAGCACTTATTCACAACAATAAAAAGGGCTTTCATACCAACATACCACCGTATCACTCAAATATACTCCCAGTCACTTAAAACTTTGAGAGATAAATTTCTGTATATGCTGTACTTGTAGGAGGGGTTGGGAGTTTACCCTGTGGCTTCCTTGAGGATGGTACCCGTGCACTTGAGTTAAGGGTGAGTTGCCATTTTTGGCACATGTCATTGCACATGTGTAGGGCACTTTGCAAAAGTGGACCAAATGTAGTTTTAAAACACAATGTGTGTCTGCACAATTTGAGGAGTAGTTTGGAACGCCTATATAAAGGCTCAAATGTCCACTATTGTTACTGTTCTATTACGTGAACAACGTCTTCAGACACTGGGTATGGAGGAGGCATGGTTGTTAGAGAGGTAGCAAGATGTACACAACCCACCATCAGAAATCTGTTTGACTGCCCTAACATGACAGGGTCAGGCTCCAACAGGCCACGTCCAGGGTGAGAGAGTGTGATGACTCCCGAACAGGATCACGACATCCTGTTGCAGCACTTGCGGGGCCGGTGTCTCCGTGCCGTATCACCGCAAATCTCCGCCTGTTCAACACAAACAGAGGCCATACCCGATGGTCACCGTTGTGACTTTTATTTTGGAACATGCCATTTTGTTTTGTTTTTGATGTGCATAATTTATTCTTGACACTTTTTTTAGCCAACATGTGAAACAAATGATCCATATTACAAAAGTCCAGTTTTGGGCACCAGAATAAAAATGATGTTAAATTATGGTCTCAATATTTTTAATGATTGTCAGTGTAACAATAACTCCAAGAGTTTAGATTCCTGAGATTCTTCAGCAGGCAGAACCAAAGAAGCCTTGTGGATGACCAGTTGCCCTTTCCCCAGTCTTGGAGCCATTATAACCTCGATGACTGATGATACAGGTTGCTTGTCTCTTAGTTTTAGTTTTCAAAATGGCATGTGCGCTACAGTGAACAGAAATTGAGCAACTAATAAAGTTCATGCGTTACAACAAATGTTACACTGACTTACAGTTCACCCTAATAAGGTGCTATAAAATAAAACGAGAGGAACAACATGACTTTTTAAATATACAGATCCACATACCCACAGACAAACAAACTCTCATTCATCTCTCATTTCCCGAACCACTTAATCCTACAAGGGTCGCGGTCGACAGTGGCTGAAGGTGGGGTAAAACCAGAAGAGCTTGCCATTCTATTGTAGGGCCAACAAACACACAACCATTCACACTTATAAACATTGGAAATTTGGAGAAGCTAAATATCTTCATCTCTTTGGCCGGTGGGAGAAAAATGCAATACCAGAAGGAATTACTACTACGTTTCTTTTGGCTTCTCCCCTCAGGGGTCGCCACAGCGAATCATCTGTTTCCATCCATCCCTGTCCTCCGCATCCTCTTGTCTCACACCATCTAACTTCATAAGGATAAACCCACTCAAATGCAGGAAGAACATGCAAACTCTGCACAGAAATGCCTCCAATACACCTGGGACTAAAACCAATGACCTTCGTGCTGTGATTTAGTTGTACTAATCACTACACCACTGTGCCGCCCCTGTATACATACTCATTTCCCGAACTGCGTAATAGTACTAGGGTTGTGGAGACCCTCTCTTAGCCAACATCAGAAGGCAGGCTCCATCCTAAACAGCTCATCAAACCATCACATGGCCAACACACACACACACACACACCCAACCATTCACGCTCACTCACATTCATTTTCTGAACCGCTAGGGTCACGGGGAGGCTGGCGCCCATCTCACTCATCTCAGGGTACACCCTGGACAGCACATGGCCGACACTCACACAACCATTCACACTCACACCTAAGGGAAATTTGGAGCAGCCAATTAGCCTACTGTGCATGTTTTTGGACTGTGGGAAGAAACCAGAGTACCCGGAGGAAACCCACACACGCAAGCAGGGAATTGAACCCAGGCCTTCTTGCTGTGAGTCGAACGTGCTGACCACTACGCCACCATGCCGTCCCGCTCACTCACATCTCAGGGACAATCTGAAACACCATGTTTTTTGGCCTGTGGGAGGAAACCGGAGTAACCAGAGTAAACCCACACAAGTAAGGAGAAAATGTAAACTTCACACAGAAGCATCTTCGCTGAGCCCGGAATTCAAACCCATGACTTTACTGCTAGGTGGATGCGTGAACCGCTACACCACCTGCCTCCCTTATAAACACAGTGTGTATACTGTACTGTGTTTATTGTGTGTGTACTGAAAAACGAATGGGCGTGTCCAATAACAAATAGGCGTGTCTTAGGAGGGACCAAGTCCAGGCAAGTCCCTTATAAACGATGACGTCAGAGCACTGAAGTACGAAGTAGGAGAGATGTCGCTGCAGTTATACGAAACCATTTATTTCACTGTGTGATATTTCAGACATCACGCTTTATAGTGGAATAATATCTGATGCTGAGTATTTTCTCAGATGCCTCGTGCATCCTCTTATATTTCTAAGTGTTTGCGTTGTTTTTGTTGTGTCACGTGAGTGCAGACATGGAGCCGGATGGAGACTGGGACGGGATCAGCGACTCGGAACTCCTGGAGATCCAATCAGAACATTTCTACACCGGTAATTAAAGAATATGTTTATGGAATATTTTTATGAAGGCGCACAGGAAAAGGTTTTTGTTTACATCCTGTTTAAAACCCTCCGTGTTTATTCTTATTAATGCACAAATCTGTCTGTTTACTGTTTTTATTTACCGCACTGTAGCTTTGTTTACGCGCAGAAGGTAAACAAGCCGTGCAGTATTTTGCGATAATTTAAATTGTACTGCGCCATGAATACATTTGAATGAATCTGTCTGAACGCCAGGGGGCGCAGGTGTGATTGTTTGTAGAGCTACTCACGTGATCTCTATTGTTAACCCTTTAAAAAAATAACAAACTGCCATTTATTATTTTTGTAGCTTTTGTAGTAGTTGTGTGTTCATGAGATGCACATCCTGAGATCACAACCTTGTGTCATTTTTAGTGTTATAAACAGTTTAAACTGGGGCAGTGGTGTAGGCTGACCCAGAGCCTGAACCAGTGAGTGCCCCAGTTTAAACTGTTTATAGCACTAAAAATGACACTATAAATTTCCTACTGTAAGGTTTTACTAAAAGGTTCTCATGATCTCCAACTTTTCTTTGGGGGGTGACGCAACGGGTACGTGCAGCAACACTTGTGATGAGCCATGTAAGCCTGTTGTCATGACGATCCACTATGAGGTATATGAAGAGCTTGAGGTCAAAAACAGATAGGTGCTATTGTTTTAATTATGAGAAAAAAACAACTTTAACAGGTGGCACAGTGGTGTAGTAGTTAGCACGTTCACCTCACAAGAAGGCCTGGGTTCGATTCCCAGCCTGGGCGTTTCTGTGTGGAGTTTGCATGTTCTCTTCGTACTTGTGTGGGTTTCCTCCCACAGTCCAAAAACATGCACAGTAGGCTAATTGGCTGCTCCAAATCTCCCTTAGGTGTGTGTGTGTGAATGGTTGTGTGTGTCGGCCCTGCGATGGCTTGGCGAGCTGTCCAGGGTGTACCCTGCCTGGAGTTGGCTGAGACGGGTGCCGGCCTCCCCGCCACCCTAATTAGGATTAATCGGTTCAGAAAATGAATGAATGATGAATAACTTCAACAGTAGCTTTATTTTAAAGCTAATTAATTTTTTTTAATTACAGGAAAAAGTTGGCTTTTTTTGTAAAGCTACTTAAATATTTTTTTCTCAGGATTAAAACAATGATACTTATCTGTTTTTGAACTCAAGCTCTTCATATATACTCTGATGTAAAGAAAGATATAAATCAAGGAGCGTTCTGCAGTAAAAATCTAATTCTTCACGACGCACCATGCCAAACCCTGGACAACCAATAACAACCTGGGACAATACTAAGCCTCTTCACATTACAAGCCACTGCTGACCTTCGTCCACTCCGTCTCTATTCCAATAAACTGTCACAACGACCAACTTCCCCTGACTTGGATTATTCTAGATACTCCCAGAGCACGCACAAGTCTGTCACATTATTATCTACAACTTGATAGGTTAGGGGTTCGAATCCCAGGGCCACTGTTTGGTTTTTAACAAGGGTCTTAAATCTCAACCCCTCAGTTGATCAAATGTGTCATTAAATGTAAATTGTTCTTGATAAGGATGTCTACCAACAGCCATAAATAATACAATGTTTAGTTGTTGATCACGTCACAACAGTAAACCTTCAGTCTTTGCTATATAATAATAAATAATACATTTTATTTATATAGCACACTTTAAAATATGGTTGTGTTTTGTAAAAATTTCAGAAGCACCCTTTCAGCCACCCAGCTCTTGTGCAAAACAGGATGGCACTCAGAAAAATAGTTCCACAGCATTACTGCACACGTAAGTCATGATGATAATAATAATAATAATAATAATAATAATAATAATAATAATAATAGGGGCGGCACGGTGGTGTAGTGGTTAGCACGTCCGCCTCACAGCAAGAAGTCCTGGGTTCGATTCCAAGCCTGGGCATTTCTGTGTGGAGTTTGCATGTTCTCCCTGTGTTTGTGTGGTTTCCTCCAGGTACACCGGTTTCCTCCCTCTGTCCAAAAACATGCACAGTAAGCTAATTGGCTGTTCCAAATCTCCCCTAGGTGCGCGCGTGTGTGTGCGCGTGTGTGTGCGCGCGTGTGCGTGTGAATGGATGTGTGAGTGTCACCCCTGCGATGGCCTATCGAGATGTCCAGGGTGTACCCTGCCCTCGCCCAGAGTCGGCTGAGGTGGGCACTAGACTCCCCGTGACCCTAATTAGGATTCAGCGGTTCAGAAAATGAATGAATGAATGATAATAATAATATGTCCTGCGATGACCTGATGAGCTGTCCAGCTGTTCATTCATTCATTCTGTAAGCTGTTCCATTGTAGTTATGGTTGTAGGGAGGCTGGCTACGATCTAAGCTGACTGTGGGTGAGTGTGGGTTACACCCTGAACAGTACGCCAGGCCACATACAACCATTCGGGCTCACTCTGCTGAGATCACCAAGGTGAATTTATCATTGATTATTTGGGATACATGACCATTTCAAGCTCACTGTGAGTTAACTAACTACATATACAGTTGAACCTCGCTCGACCGGACCCCGATCGACTGGATTTCAGGTCGTATGAACAACCCGATTTTTAATTATTATTTTTTTAAAGGATAGTTCGCGAGCATTCTGCAAGTGCAGCGCTAGCGCTATGTTAAATGAATTACTGTATTAAGATTTACAATATATATTGTACCTGTATTTACTGTACAGGTACAATATAAATGTATTATTTGGGTGTTAAATGTTCAGTACTACTGTGCTTTTACAGAACTTTGAGGTAATTTTACTTGTACAGTATTCAGTATGGAGTATAGCCCTGCCCCCCGCATCCCCCCACTTAGTCCGTACGAGCGAGATTCGACTATAATCCTTTTTAATAATGGTAGTGTGTGTGCACTGACAAACAAATTACTTTTTGCACAGTTTTTTGTAGTCAGCTGACTGAAATGAAGGCTGTATGGCTAGGTAGCTGGCACAATCACACAAACCTTTTCTAAATGCAACTAAATTTCAGTTACACTAATAACCTTTCTCTTACACCACAAGTGACCAAAACTATGGAACTAAGTGATCAAACTATGGAAACCTTACTGTAGCTTTAGCAGACTGAAAACTACAACTCCATGCGTAGCGAGAAAATATAACTTCTGTTCTTTATCCTGACTTGTAGCACTGTGGAGAAAAGCTGTAGTCCTGTTAAAAAAGCAGAGGAGACTGGTGTGAAGAGGAAGAGAGATGCTGAGGACAGCCGTACCCCTGTTCTGCGTTTCAGGAAGCTTCACCTGAGTGTCAGTTTGCTGTCTGAACAAACCTGGTGCGAGAAAAAAGTGGTGTATGGCTTCCTCAAACCTCACATCAGGAAAAGAGATAAAGAGCGAATTGAGATGCAGACCGGATTAAGCATCCATCTAGCAAGAGGTGAAAAACTTGCAGTGTTTAACATAGCGCTTTAATTTTTGTGGATAATTTATATTTCTGGATGTATATATTTATATCTTTATATTTATAGGATATTTTCTTGGTCTAGTATTATACACTGTGTATCTGTACTCACAGAGTTGGAGGTTCATGACGTCGTATCGATTAATATCCAAAGCCGAGAGGATATTTTTGCGATTAGTCTGATCAGCATGCTAAGCATGATTCCGAGCTTAGAGACGGGTAAGTCAATGCACTCATTTCTCATCTCATCTCTCGTCTGCCAAATCGCTTAATCCTACTATTAGGGTCACAAGGAGACTGTGACTATCTCAGTCGACCTGGGGTACACCCTGAACAGTGCAGAGCATCACACAACCATGTACACTCACTCATATTGGCTGTGGGAGGAAACCAGAGTACTCGGGAAGGAAAACCCACACAAGCATTGGGAGAAAATTCAAACTGTACACAGAAGCACTGAGCACCAGTATGGATTGCTAAATTCTGGTTATCTGTCCAAACATCTGTGTTTGTGTGATTTTATGTGGTTTCAGGGCAGTGTGTGCGTGAGTTCCCAGTGTTCGGTGTACTAGAGGGCGTGTATCTTAAGGGTGTCATTGATGAGCTGAGTTATAACCAGAAGGGGGAGCTAGTGTTGAAAGAGTTGAAGACTCGCAGGCACGACTCTTTGCCTGGTGCAGCTCAGGCTCTCGGCCATCGCTTTCAGGTATGTGATGTTTTCTCTCCCACAACCTTTCTTTCTTCATAACACATGACCTGTAAGTTGATCTGAAATAACAAACTCCAACAAATCTAGTCACTCTTCCGGTGAAATGATTTCATAAATTAACACTTTATTTATATAAAACACTTTATTTATAAACTTTACACAGACTGATTACAAATTTCCAAAGAGGTTAATTGTGGGTTTTTTTTTTTTTTTTTTTTTTTGATTTTTCAAAATTTTTCTCCCCAATTTAGTCGTATCCAGTTCCCACCCACCAGGTATTGTATTGTATTGTATCCAGTTCCCTGTCACTCCGACCGCCACTGACCATGCACACGCCCCTCCGTAACATGCGATGCTAGCCACCCGCCTCCTTTCGAACTGCTGCGCATGTGCATTTGGGGGGCGGTCTAGCACACTCAGAGGGAAAGCTCTATTTCCCCCCCATCACACAAATGAGCTCACAGACGCCCATGATGGCTGGCGATCGCTGTGACAGGGAAGTGAACATATGCCGTCCCTCCCGTGAGTGCTCAGCTAATTAGCTCCCATTGACTCCCGACTATGGACGGCTGTGCGCATTAAACTGGATTTGAACTTGCTATCTCTGGGTTAATAGTCATGCACCTTGTCGATGCGGCACTCGGGAGCTTCATGTGAAATTAATTCATGGAAAATAATTCATGGGAGATTCATGTGAAAATAATTAAATCCCCGATTGAAAAGCTTATGTAATCCATTTGTCATCAATCATCGTTGGGAAAACACCGTGATCGATAATTAATTTGAAAAATGCTGGAAAAGCAAATGAATAAAATGAAGCATAATTGAAATAATAAAAGTCAGTAGCCTGTCATTACCTGGCGAGCTGTCCCGGGTGTAGGATGTGTGAGCGCACTGCTGCAGTCCACAGTGTGGAGGAAAGTGATGGAGGCAGTTTAAAACCAGCTTTTAGATGCCACTTCCTCAACAACTGGTTTAAAAGGAAAAATCTGAAGGACAAAATCTGAATGAAAAAAATCTGAAGGACAGCCTAACTATGACTGGAATCGTACTGTATATTGTGGTCAGGTAAGACCAAAACAGAATTTGGCCATGTCTACCATAATCATGTTTGTTGAATAAGGAGAGCTGTGTACAAGGAAAAGCACAATGAAAGATCTTTGATGCCTACTGGTTTTGGTTGGTAGCTCAGTAGGTGCTGTGAAGACCAGGTGGTTTCCTAAAGGCATGCACATTAGGCTAACTTTCCTCTATAACAGCGGTCCCCAACCTTTTTTACACCACAGAGCAGTTTCATGTAAAACTAGAAAAGCACTTGGCGAGCGCAGACCTCCGCCAGGTCATAGGATCACTAAACTATTTTCTTTATTTTGAAATACATGCAATGTTGATGTCTGGAGAATTTTTGCTAACGATTCCAAGTAATATTTGATGAGCTGGGGCCGGTTTTGCCCAAAAATGCTTCTATCTCTCAATAGTTAAGAATCCTTAAAAAATCCTGGATCCAGACGGTGATCCGGATCACCTCCAAAATCTAATCGATTGTTACTTTTGCTCTTCTGGACATTCGGTAAAGATTTGGTGAAAATCCGTCCATAACTTTGAGTTATGCTGTTAACAGACAGACAGACAAACAAACTCCGATGATTACATAACCTCTGCTGACAGAGGCAACAATACTTTCACGGACCGGTACAGAAAAAAAAAACAGCTAGAAAAAAAAATACAACTCCCCATCCCACTGAATTAGTGGGAATCTCTCCAAAGTTTGGTTTTTACTCATTGTTGATAGTCTGTTGGCTGATTTTTTTTTTTTTTTTGATGTTCCACATCAGGTGACCGAGACGAGACAAGTGAGTTTGGGGTTTTCTTTTTCTTTTTTTTTTTTTTGGATTCCTCTCCATTTTCTCCATAGTTTAGTCATATCCAATTCCCACCCTTCAAGTGTCATACGACCACCACTGACCAGGAAGGAGCGTAAGCATGCATATGCCCCCTCAGTGACATGCAATGCTAGCCACCCGCCGCTTTTCGAACTGCGGCGCCATGCGTACTTGGGGGCGGTCTCGGAAACACTATTGGAGGGAAAACGCTATCCGCCCCCTCGTACGAATGAGCTCACAGACACCCATGACTGGCTGGTGATCGCGGTGAGTGACAGAGAAGTGAGCATATGCCAGTTCCTCTCTCCTGTGAGAGCTCAGCCAATTAGCTTCCATGGACTCCCGGCCACGAAAGCGTTTTTTTCAAAATAAAAGACCTTTCAGAAGCCGATAATTAGAAATTCTTTTTTTATTCACCTGTTGTGCGGCCCGGTACCAAATGACCCACGGACCGGTACCGGTCTGTGGCCCGGTGGTTGGGGACCTCTGCTCTATAATACAAGTGTGACAATCAAGGCCTGTGGGCCAAATCCGAACCACCAACTCTTCAGAATCAGAATACATTATTGATCCCGGAGGAAACTGTGTGCACAGTTTCTCCATGCCAAGTAAAGAATAAAACAGAGATGAGCTAAGTCTCAATATAAGAAAAATTGCTAATATCTATATAAATAGATACAGAGTGAATCCTGTCAGTGGGTAATGTGTACAGTATAATCAATATGATCAACAGTAGAATGTAAATTTGCAAAATGCAAGCGTATGACAGTGGATGTTGTTGCTATATGGAGGAGTTGTGCAGTTTAGCCTCTTACCTACCTTGTGGGAAAAATTAAAGGCCCCCCACCATCCCTGCGGGAAACTTGAAAAATTATATTTCATAAAGCATAATTTTAAAGTGAAATAATCGTGTTATTACTTTAAATCGGTTAGTTAGACGCTGTCGCCACCTCGTGTTCACATCCTTCCAGGAACACTCTATGCAGTAGGGAAGGTAGGTAATGTCTATCTTGGCCAACACTGCGTGAAGGCAGAGCACACCTTGAACAACACCAGACCATCACAGGGATAACACACACAACCATTCACACTCACACCTATGGTCAACTTGGAAACAGCTAGCTAGCCTAATGTGCATGTCTTTAAACTGTGGGAGGAAACTAGAGTACCAGGAGAAACCCCAGCGCAAGCACGAGCACATGCAAACTCAACACAGAAACACCCAGGACCTGAACCTAGGACAATCTTGCTGAGAGGCACACGCCACCGTTCTGCCCTGCATAATATTCTTGTTATTAGCAGATTATTGAAATCATTTGCAGACAGAGACTGCTGCTGAAAAAAATCTGTATTTTTTCTGTTGACTGTATTTTCTGTCTATGTGTTAGGTGGGCTTGTATAAGCTTCTCTTTGATATTCTGGTGAGGAGAGAATTGAAGAAAGATCACATTCTGCAGCACCTCAAACTCCGAGCATTCCTGCCTCTTGGAGCCGAGGTCATAACTCATGCTGCGAACGTCGGGATAAATGTAATTACCCTTAATGAACTGCTGGATGCTTTCCTCCTCACTTTGTCTTGTTCTGATCTACCACACATTGATGTGCTCCAGCTGGAGTACTGTCACCAGGGATCCAGCAGCCTTATTGGCACCGTACTGGTACAGTTTGACGAGTCCCAGTTAAGGGTAGAGCTCCAGGGATACCTAGAATACTGGAAAGGACAGAGGGAACCAAAGGGGGTGGATATAGAAGACGCCTGGAAATGCACATCGTGTTCCTATGAGGAGATCTGTGACTGGAGAAAAAATAGTTTGCAGGTCCTTGAGAGTCTTCACACCAGGAAGAGAGTGACTGCAACCTGACATGTAGTTCCTTGTTTAAACAAGTTATGCTCATGAAATTACAGGGATTCCTCACTTTTTGTGGTCAATGGGGACCTAAGATCCTACGCAAACACAGAATTTCTACGAAGTAGGATCGACCCCCTGACTCATGTATTATTGATATTATATACACATGTATATGCGTATATAATATCAATAAATACATATTCAATGCTATAAATGCTTATAATAACAATTAAACATTCAA
>JAQNCB010000013.1:18655669-18670714 GCA_030068295.1 Euristhmus nudiceps
CAAAAATGCTTCTAACTCATCAGATATTACTTGGAACCATTATCAAAAATTCTCCAGACATCAACATTGCGTGTCTTATAAAATAAAGAAAAGAGTTTAGTGACCCTATGGCCTGGCGGAGGTCTGCGCTCTCCGAGTGCTTTTCTAGTTTTTTTATGTAATCAAAATGTGACAGTATGATTTGTATGTTTTTTGAGAATGTACAGATGTCTAAACATCTTTCAGGTGTGTGACTGCAACTGTAAATCTAAAATATAAATGTTTTTCTTGAAAGGTCACTGACAGACACAAGGTTTACTCATGCAAGTGATAATACAGTGTGTGCCTTCTGAACTAGAAGCAGTTCCTAAAGCTTTGTGGGTGGGTTGTCCCCCGAAAAAATCAGAATGTTTGTTCTTTTTGGCTTTACATCCACCTGTAGCAGGATATTGTGACAGACAGAGGGAGAAATGTAAACGGAGTATCTATCTAAGTGGTGCTACCCATTTATCCAGTGCTCCGCCTGCCAGAATTCCAGTTGCATGTAAATACAGTTACACAAAAGTGATTTTCTTTCAATACTTTATTCATTTGTGTTGGCCCTGAGAGGGCCTGGGCGAGCTCGGCCCTAATTAGGATTTAGCGTCTTAGAAAACGAATGAATCAATAATGCTGAAGGCATTACATATGTTTTAATAATTGTCCTTGCTTTCTGGGGGTTTTTTTAAGTACCAATTTTTATAAACGATTTACAGGGCAACACCCCATGCAATTTTGGAACATTGGATCATATGGGAGGCACTTAATACTTAAAACAAGAGATTCTTATATAAAGTTATTCAAATACATATTCTAGTTATATACTTGATAAATCGGCATTCATGTCACAGTGAAATAGAAATCACTCACAGGATTTTTCACATGAAGTATTAAATTCAGTTGTAACAATTCCTTGTTTTTATCTTGTTACTTACATTGTGTTGTATTGTGGGAAGGATAGGGTGATTACTAAACAAGAAATGATGTCTGTCATTTATTTGTTTTAATACATTATGCAATATCTAGTGATTTCTGCACCGTTATTGAAGCACAGCGGCAAAGACAGATGGGAAAAATGACAGAAGATTCAAATTAAAGCATGAATCAATAATGAACAATGAATAATAACTGAAGCTGCTCTAGTGATAGGATTGAACATTTCAGCCTTGGTCTTGAGCGAATGGAACGGAAAAAATACAGAGACATGGCTATCAAGAGAAAAAGTCATATTTATGGCCTGTTTTTATTTGTATTTATGAAAGTTTCTTAAAGCTGTTGATTTTTAACATTGGACCATCTTTGGGAAACAATTGTTTTTACTCTTAATGGAACAATCTGCACTTTTGATTGAGTCTTTTTTTCATGATTTGAATTCATCTCATGACTACAAGTGCCAAATAATTAAAATCATAAACAGGCGCTTCAAGCTGGAGCTCTGCATTGAGCAGCATCTTGTCATCACCAACACCATCTTCCAACAAAAAACAGTCACAAAACAACCTGGGACCATCCTTGGTCGAAACATTGACATCTTATAGACTATGTCCTAATATGCCAGAGAAACCTCAAAGATGTCCTACACACCAGAGTGATGCCCAGTGCAGAATGTCACACTGACCAATGGCTAGTGTGCTGCAGACTCAGGCTGCACTTCAAACCCAAACTAAGGAAGGGTGGGCCCCTTAAGGGAAAGTTCAAGCTCAACAATCTTCAGTCAGCTGAAGTGAAAGCCGACTTTCAGGCAAGCCTACAGCCAAAGCTTGTTAATGATGGCTGCCCAGAAGGCCCCTCAGCAGAATGAGTGGTGGACCAATCTCGCACAGAGAACTCAACTATGTGCAGATGCTGGAGACTACAGAGGTTTCTATGATGCCCTCAAAGCTGTGTATGGCCCTAGCCATCAAGTTCAGAGCCCTTTCGCAGTGTGGATGGTCAGGCAGTCTTCACAGGCAGGGCTTCCATCCTCGGCTGTTGGTCTGAGCCCTTCCAGGCTCTCTTCAGGACTGAGAGGGTTGTCCAGGACTCAGCAGCTCTTCGCATCTCTCAGCAACCAGTTAGAGTGGAATTGGACATACTACCCTCTATGGAAGACTGCTCCAACTACCGAGGGATAATCCTGCTCTTTATCACAGGAAAAATTCTCGCTCGTGTGCTCCTGAACAGATTGGTACCTACCATCGCTGAGGACCACCTCCCGGAAACCCAGTGCGGCTTCAGAGCCAACAGAGGCACCCCAGACATGGTGTTCGTCCTAAGGCAGCTCCAAAGGAAGTGTTGCGAGCAGAACAAAGGACTGTACATCACGTTTGTGGACCTGACCAAAGTGAGCAGGAAAAGACTGTGGATGATCATGGAGCACCTTGGCTGTCTCCCAAGGTTCCTCAACATGGTCATCCAGCTGCATGAATACCAGCACAGCCAAATCAGGATGAACAGCAACCTTTCTGAAACCTTCCCCATTGCCAATGGCGTGAAACAGGGTTGTGTCCTTGCACCGACTCTGTTTAGCATCTTCTTCAGCATGATGCTCAAGCAGGCCTTTGAACACACTGATGATGACGACGCTGTGTACATTTGCTATCGCCTTGATGGTGATATGTTCAACCTCAGGAGACTGCAGGCCCATACAATGACTTCTGTGCAGTCGATCCTAGACCTCCTCTTTGCTGATGATGCTGCCCTTGTCGCTCACACTGAAAGAGCCCTGCAACACTTAACATCCTGCTTCACAGAGGAAGCCCAGCTCTTTGGACTTGAGTTTAGCTTGCAGAAGAAGGAAGTCTTCCACCAGCCTGCACCCTGGGAAGAGTACCGCCCTCCTCATATCACCATTGGCGAGACTGACCTGAAGACAGTTTATCAGTTCACCTACCTGGGGTGTACCATCCCACACATCGACAATAGACTGGCCAAGGCAAACAGTGCCTTCGGCAGACTCTACAAGAGAGTCTGGAACAACAAACATCTGAAGAAAGGCACCAAGGTCAGCATGTACAGAGCTCACCACCCTACTGTAGTTCTCACCACCCTACTGTACGGCTCTGAGTTGCGGGTTACCTACCGTCACCACATACGACTGCTTGAGTGCTTCCACCAGCGCTGTCTCTGCAGCATCCTGAATATCCACTGGAGTAACTATGTCACCAAAATCAAGGTCCTTGAACAGCCGGAGATCACCAGCATCGAGGCCATGTTATTCAAGTCACAGCTATGCTGGGCAGGGCATGTCTCCAGAATGAAGGACCATCACCTACTCAAGATATCCCTGTATGACGAACATTCCACTGGCCACTGCGACAGAAGGGCACTGAAGAAGGACTCCCTCAAGAAGTCCTTCAGTGTCTGCAACATTGACCACCACCAGTGGTCGACAATTGCTGCTGGCTGCCAGGCCTGGCACCACACCATGCACCAAGCCATCTCCTCTTTTTCAGGGTCAACCTGAAAGAGAAACACCGCAGGAGGAAGGACCGGGAAGCATCAACAGCTGTACCAGACCAGACCTTCAACTGCAACCACTGTGGCCAGATCTGCCTGTCCCACATTGGCTTGATCAGCCACCAGTGTGCCTGCAGTCTACATGGACAGCCCCCTTCGTATGTCTTTGTTCACGAAGCCAAGGGAAGGATTTCTTTGACCCCTATCCCCTACCCATCAGGCAACCCCTGGCATCCGGACTGGTTACCAATGATAATAGCCTCAACCGGGAAGCATGGGGCTAGCAACCCCATCTTCTTCACTTCCAACTTGCGATAACAATACTAGACACTATCAAGCCTGACCTCCTATGGCTCGGCAACAGCCATTTTTTTTAACCCACAATGGAGTACATATGGTGAAAATGATGGACCTCCCTCAAATCCATGTGGAAGGGGATCTCCGGATGTCCCATTAGTGCAACCGCCAATTTTATCTATAAATATTATTTGCCAACCCATTCGCATCACTACATGGAGCGTTCTTACGCTGAATCATGATGACCACGACATTCTCCTTGCTACTCAACTGTCAAGACTCCGCATATCAATTGCTGGACTTCAAGAAGTCAGAAGGACTGGATACAGTGAGACAGATGTCACGGATTACCGCATTCTGTGGAGCGGTCAAGAATAACTACACACTCAAGGTGTCGCCTTGGCTGTTCACCAACACCATGTTTCGTCTATTGTAAACTGGAAACCCATCAAGTCTCGCCTAATCTATGCCCAAGCACTCCTTCGGATACTTGTCTATATTCTCCTGCCATACCCCAATTGATGCTTCATATAGTGAGACCAAAGATGCTTTCTACCAGCAATTTCATGATAAAATTCGACACATCTCCAATCATGACATAGTCATCGTTCTGGGAGACATGAACACCTGTACTGGAGCAACCAGAACTGGCCTTGAACATACAATCGGGCCAAATGCACTCCTGGCTGAACTAAACAACAACTGTGACCACATGATAGATTTCTGCGTGACAAATAACCTGAAACCTATCAGCACCTGGTTTTTTCATCGAGATATCCATTGCATCACCTGGTATAGCAACACAGGCACTGCATCCAAATGCATCGACCACATCCTTATAAATGGGTGCTGGAAAGTTGCATTGGACTGCAGATTTTTTGTAGTGCAGAGCTGGGTAGCACAGATCACCACCTGGTTGCAGTGACCATTCACCTTCGGCTCTGTAAGAAGATTAGCACTAGAAACGCTGCGCACCATCTACCTAATAAAGAGAAGCTTCATAACCCTGAATTTGCTGGACAATACTCAGTTGAGGTCTCAAACCTTTTTCGCTGCACTGGATACACCTCAGAGCCTTGAGGGGTCGTGGGACCAGATTCGTTCTACCCTAGCGCCAGTGGCTCTTGAGGTGCTTGGTGAGCGTCGTCACAGGAAGAAGCCATGGATATTAGCAACTCACTCAATCTGATCGATCAATGTCAAACAGTGCAACTCACAGGTTCAATGACCAACTATCGCGACTTGAACAATCAACAGAGACAAAGCCTTCGAGGTGACTTCAACTCATGGCTGGACAGGATTGCTGACTCCACTGAAACAGGTTTTCATTCTGGGAACTTGCATCCAGCTTACAAGTCATTAAAGGAGCTTTGTCGGGCAGGGAAGAAGCGCCATTCATCCTCCACATTTTTATCAAGTGAAGGAAGTGTCAAAACTGAGTCAGTCAAACTGCAACGGTGGCGAGAGCCCTACTCTGCTGCCTCAACAAACCCTCTGTACTGTCTGAGTGCCTACTCCGATTCGCCAGTGAAGGAATCATAGATAACTTGATAATACTAGAACCGCCTACTCTTACTGAAGTGATTGATGCAATAAAGAAGAGTCCCACGGGCCGAGCTCCAGGAACAATGAAATCTCCAGTGAGTTTCTCAAGGCCTCGATTGATTCCACTGCTTTGAAATTGCAGGAGCTTTGTAGTCTCATATGGGAAGAAGAACGGGTGCCCTTGGAATGAAAAGAAGGAGTGATTTTGCCCATCTACAAGAACAAAGGCGATTGGCATTGCACATCCTCCTACCGTCCTATTACGCTTCTCTCAGTGCCATCAAAAGTAGTGACAGCGATTGTACTCCGTCACATTCAACCTCTGCTTCTCTCCAAGCACTGTCCACAGCAAGCAGGGTTTACACCTAAGTGTTGAACTGCTGACAGCATCTTAGCCCTCTGTGTACTTGCCCAACAACTTAGAGAATATCATCAACTTGCTGCTTACATTGACCACAAATCCACGTTTGATTCAGTGGACCAAAGCGTTCTGTGGCTCCTCCTTAAAGGACTTGGTGTTCCTTCCAAGTATATCTCAATCCTCCGTGATCCTTATTCCGACACCTCCTGCAAAGTACGGTCAGATAAAAGCCTGTTGCTCTCTTTCCCGACTTCGTCAAGTGTTCATCAGGGTTGCGTTCCCGCGCCGACCCTCTTCAATGTAGCGGCTCTTGAATACCATTTCGCAGTGTCCAAACCTTAGTGTTAACTAACACTCCCAATTTACAGACCTCTGTTATGCTGACAACGTTGTTATCTTCGCGTCCATGATCGACATCATTTCCGATGCTCTGGAGGTCTTGGATGAAGAAGCAGCTCCCCCTGGTCTGTCCATCAACTGGGCCAAAATTAAGATACAGTCCCTATCCGACTTTCTGCCCCCTCCATCCAACATTCAAGTCATGGGAGAAAAGGTCAACACAGTGGAAGAGTTTATTTATCTCGGAAGTAAGATCTTAAGTGACTGCTCATGTACGTTGGAAATTGATTGCCGCCTTCAGCTTGCTCGTGCTACCTTCGGCCGACTCAATCTAGTATGGCGAAGCGGCAAGATAAGAACCACGATAAAACTACATCTACCTCAAAACTTGCATGCTTTCCGTCCTACGCTACGGTGGCAAAACTTGGACACTGACTGTCATCCTCTCGTCGCATCGATATGTTTCATCGTAATTGCCAATGCAACATCCTTGGCATCAGGTGGTACAATCATCGCACCAACGAAGACGTGTACGCCTGCTTAGGGAATCCCAGTCTTCTTTCAGTGACCATCAAGAAAGGAAGACTTCGATTTGATGGACATATAGCGCGCTTCAACGACGAGGGTCCTGCAAAGAAGATTCTCAATGCAGTGTCCCGCTCCCCTCCGGAAGGATGGGGGAACCCGCGGGGCTGTCCCCGTCTCAGCTGGTCTTCCCAAGTTGCAGTCTTCCATCCTATTCTTGACTTGGTTTCTGCAGCAGAGGACAGAATGGGATTCAGACGTCTGGGCACCACGGTCACCAACTACTGGCCAAGCGAAGACAAACAAGCCAAAAAAAAAGAAAAAAATAACTGTGTACTGTATATCTTTTCAGGGTGACTAATGTCAGATCAGGAACGATATATTTTCTAGCATCTTTTTCTCCCATTCCTTGAAAATGTGTACATTTTAACTCACTGTAGCTTTTATTGATTTTTATCTCTACTGATTTAAGATACAGTATCAGTATGACATTACACTCATTTAAAAATACACTGATCCTGAGCCAGGCTTCCGTTTGAATCAAAAGGGCTTTGTATTCGGATGATGATGTGGCAGGGCTTTTACGTGACCTGTGAGTCGTACATTTATAAAAGCTTCCAGACGTTTTGAGCACGTGGGAAAAATGGGAGGGAAAAGACATAGTGGAGAGATGTCAAAAACTAAAATCTAAAACGGTTGTAGCATTATATATTTCTGTGAATTACTGGTGGTTCCTGTCATTCATCCCCCGTTTTTCTTGCTGCAAATAGAAGCAAACTGTACAATTTGAAATACAAAGAATGTATTAATGCCCAAAAAGACACATTTCAGCTTGTTCAAATCTTATGATGCATTTCAGATTCATAGATAAATTGAAAAAATATGCGTTATTCCTCTGCTCTCTGCTTATTACGTCTACTGGGAGAATGCTGGCAACACAAGGCACTGTGGTTTGGCATGGTTTCCTCATTGGGTGCAGCACATTACTGTCAGTATTACATAGGGCAACAATGCTCAACTGGTGGTCTCATAAAATGTTGGTGGGCCAGTCAAGGTCTTGCATAAGTACATTTTTTTCTTCTCCAGTGTACAATTCGATGTCATAAGAAGCATTTCAAAAAAATATTTTTGAGAATATTGATTCTTTTCCATTTCAATAAACTAAATTTATTTATACTGCTCACAACATAAGCAGTAATAAACTGGTTATATTGGTAATATGGAATTTGGAAAGGTCTCAGGGTGAACAATGATGCAGAAGGGAATGTAAGCTTGGGCACCAGGAATATGAAAAGCTATCCAAGCAGCTTTTTTCAATGTTTTTGTCAATGGTTTGCACACCATTGTTATCAGAAGACCCCATTTTGGCAGTTCACTAACAGTATTTTGCGACAATGCTTTGTTTATTATTGTCAGCCCCGTCCAGCAATACACCAACTTCCCTCACTTCCCAGCAACCCCAGCCCAGATATAAGTCACTAGACTTTAAACACTCATACGACATGATCATGCACACACCTGTCTGTATCCTACCTGTTTGGTCTGTATTTTACAAATGATTGGTCCTCTAATGCTGTTGTGATATCTTAATATCAACCAAGGCCATGAAGCCTTCAAGAGAGCATCACCATTAACCCAGAAATACAACTACACTCCTCTTGTGTGCAATACCGGAAGTCAGATAGATTTCGGATTTGCTGTCCTGCCAGATTTAAAATGTTGCTATCAAGAGCTGCACACCTCTTTGTATAGACGATCGGATGTCAGACAGACTTCGAATTCAATGTATTGTTAGATTTCAGATGTTCCTATCAGTAAATTTGCTTCACTTGTGAGCCTTATGCTAAAGAGCAGCGCTTTCTACTAAGCCTTAATTGTCCTTGCTCCCTTCTGGTATTGTTATCTGGTTTTGTTTATCAATGGTTGTCTTGTTTGCCAGTGTATGACCACTGCATGTTTAGCTGGAATTTAATTTGCATATGCTATATTTGATTACCTATGTTGAACTAACCTACTGCTACTACTCCTACTACTACTACTGTTTGTCTAAAAATTGCCTTTGTTATTGCCCATGTTACACCTGTATGTAGGTATTTAGACATTTTTTAGAAGTTGGTTGAAATGCTTTTATGTTGATGATATTTAGATGTATATGGCTTTAAAACATCATGAGGTGACCTGTATTGCGCTGCTGTCCTGAATGTCTTTTCTCAAATGCCTATGGTATGCATGTTATATATTGGATTGGCCTTGGATATTCCTGTCCACCAGGGTTTAAACTTAACCTTGAACTGTGCTCTCCTGTTTTTTCCATCATCCTTAACTTGGATATCTGTTCCTGAGTTATTAAATAAACTCTTTTATCTACAATTGCATCCCCATGCTCTCCAGTCTATTCTGTTTTGACAATTATGCAGAAGCAACCTAAGAAATGTAGCTGAAAAGAGGAATATTTGTACACATGAACAGAATAGTGTTCTTCCAGTGCAGTCATAGCTATGTTTTCTCTTTGAAGGCATCTGAGTGAAAATAAAAGCCTAGGGCCTTTACAGTGGATGTGCTTCCTCACTCACTGATATGTTCTTGTTCATTCTCCTCTGTAGCTTTCTTGCCTCCTTTTCCCCATTAAGGTATTTACCTGTAAAACAGCAGTCAGCTTTTAAACTCTCTGTGCACATTAACTCAATGCCAAATCCTACAGCTGATGTACGAAGTAGCACTAAATTGGCCACCAGGCAATTTCCATGCATCCTGCATGAGTATAGAATCAGTCTTCCATACATGAGAACCAAACAGGCATGAAGATGACTGACTGCAGAAAGCTCTCCAGATCGTCTCCACTCTCTACCTCTTTTCTGGGACATGTTAGGTATATCATATCCATTTCTGGTCACTTAATTCAGCTGGTTAGCCACTAAAAAGCTTCCACCTTAGTAGAGGTTAATGTAAGGTTCACCTAAATTTAGAGCTCAGACATTAAATTGTTCACTGATGCAATTTACTGCATTGTTTCATAGCCAAGCTCTGCCCTCATCGCCACTGTGTGGAAACATCTGCTCATATCTCCATGGTAACCGACACCAGTCACACTGCATGGACTGCCTTTCAGAGCATTTCTCTAGGTTCTCTTAAACGTTTTTAGATGAAGAAGAGAGTAATAGGTCACACTTCCTGTTTTTGTGTTAGACTAAAAGTTTAAACTTTACTTTCTTTAGTTAATCGCAGCTAACTTGAACAAAATAGTAAATATGAATCTATAATCCTGAAAAAAATATATATAGTTAGTTTGTTTTAAAATCAGATTAAAGTATATAAAGGCATCTTAGATTACTAAGCTAAATAGCTAAATAAATTTGATAATCTGGTGGCATGGTGCCGTAGTGGTTAGCACGTCCGCCTCACAGCAAGAAGGCCTGGGTTCGATTCTCAGCCTGGGTGTTTCTGTGCGGAGTTTGCATGTTCTCCCCGTGCTTGCGCGGGTTTCCTCTGGGTACTCCAGTTTCCTCCCACAGTCCAAAAACATGCACAGTAGGCTAATTGGCTGCTCTAAATTGACCCTAGGTGTGAGTGTGAGTGTGTGTGTGAGTGTGAATGTTTGTGCAAGTGTTGGTCCTGCGATGGCCTGGCAAGCTGCCCAGTGTGTACCCCGCCCTCGCCCGGAGTCAGCTGAGTTGGGCACCAGCCTCCCTGTCACCTTAATTAGAATAAAGCGGTTTAGAAAATGGCTTGAATGAATGAATTTGATAATCTAAATCTAAGATGCCATTAAAATGATCATTATCCGAAAAAAAATCTCTTTCAGGCTTTCACTGTAGAGCAGCACAGCACACACTCTTGGAAATTCCTTCTGTTCGTAAAATGATATAAAATTCTTCTGAATGATTATTTAATTTCAAATCTTTTAAACTAATGAAAGTAGATTTTTGGGTTTCATTTTCAGGAGGCAGATGATACAATACTTTTTATTGCTTTGCATCTGCCTGGTGGATTGGAAGCTCAAACCCTACTGTCACCGGGTTGTCACTGCTGTCCCCCCAGTGCCGCTAACTGGGCTATCAAAGGCTGGCCATGTCTCTCACTGACTATGGTGAGAGGCATGTAAAAGAACCATTGCTGAGTTTCGTCAAGAGTAGGCTGCATAGCCATCAGCGTGTTTCTGCCCTGCAATGGCCTAGCGAGTTATTCAGGATGTTCTCTTCCCTCGTCCAGAGTCGGCTGGGATGGGTGCCTGCCTTCCTGCGACCCTAATTAGGATTAAGTGGTTCAGGGCTCCCGAGTAGTGTATTGACAAGGTGGACGACTATTAACTCGGGGATCGCAAGTTTGAATCCGGTTTAATGCACACAGCAGTTTGTGGCAGGACAGGCGTCCATGGGATATAATTGGCCGAGCTCTCATGGGAGGGAGGAACGGCATATGCTCATTTCCCTGTCACTCACAGTGATCGCCAGCCAATCATGGGTGTCTGTGAGCTCATTCATACGAGGGGGCAGATAATGCTTTTCCTCCCAGTGTGTTAGACCACCTCAAACCTGCAGGGCACTGCAGTTCGAAAGGAGGCGGGTGGCTAGAATTACATGTCACGGAGGGGGCATGTGCATGCTTTCACCACTCCCTGGTTGGTGGTGGTCGTGTGATAGAGAAAGCAATACCTGATGGGTGGGAATTGGATACGACTAAATTAGGGAGAAAAATAGGGGGAAAATAAAAAAAAAAAATAAATAAGGATTAAGCGGTTCGGAAAATGAAAGAATCTTTTGCTCGGTGTATATGATAAGTTAATAAACCTTTTCTTTTGTACCCGTGTATTTTTTTTTGTTTGTGTTTTTGTTACATGATTGCAACTGCACAAGGAATTACACTTTTTCCACAAATCTGTAACTGGTTGTAAAGTCAAAACCTGGCATCAGTACATCGAGGGCCTAGTAAATGCATTGTTTCTACGCTATGATGTTTGTTTCACCCTTTTTGTCTATCGATTTTGGTCATGTAACAGTCTGGGACACACTCATTTGATACACTCTTGTAAACATATAATGCAGGAAAGAGCTAACAGCGTGGAGCATGCTAATTTTTTATTTGCAATCACTTGCTTGATCGATTAAACTTAGCATTAATTTCTTATCTCTAAAGCATTGTAACTTTTCATTACTGCAAACTTCATCTGAAATCAACACCCTTCTTCTCACTAGTTTCGTGAACATTAACATTGTAAACAGAAAAAATAGAGATATCAAAGCTGGCTCTCTCATGTCGATGCTTAAATTTTATTTTTAATACAAACACTGTAAAATACTTCAAAGTTACACATAGTGGTCATCTTAATATAATCTTGAAGAATTTCATTCATAAAATCAACTTTAGTACCAAGAAAAGTTTTATTGTTACCCTACCGCTAACTGCTCATGGGCCAAAACAGTGAAAGGTACTTTTTTCCAAGTCGAAAATAAATCACATTTCAAAGTAAAAAAACCTGAATGCTCATAAGTACATGCATTTAGCTTGGTGCACTCAAAGCATTATCATTCTGGCTCGCTTCCTGAAGCAGAGTTGTATATAGAGCTTTGTGGTCTGAGCTCAAAACCTGCCTAATGTGGGTAATATTTTGTAAAAGTCTTATAGCTTTTTAGCTTTAGGACTATTGACCTTTTATGATGTTTAGTTGTGATGACTGATAAGAAAAAATATTAAATATACTCCAAAATTCCTGGCAGAAATGCTCCAATGTATCCCTGCTGAACATTTACTCTTGCAGCATTTGCCCTTATCCAGTGCAGTGTAAATTTATCATTTTTTCACACAATTGAGGGTTAAGGGCCTAAACAGTGGCAGCTTGATGGCACTGAGAGTTGAACCTACAAACTTTGGATCGGTATCCCCCAACCTTTGGTTAAGCCAGAGCCTCAAACACTGAGCTACCACTGCACAACACAGAATAAAATCTCGCAGTGTTACATCACTGAACCACAGTTCTACACAAGCATGTGATTTTATGATGGGAATAAAAAGCAATGCGGATTTCAGTCCCTCTGTATGGGTCCCAGTAAGCTAAAATAACCAAAAGTGTATGAAACCTTCAAAAATTACTGGAAAGCCCCCTGACACTTGCACGATTCTGTGGCACGCATTGGCACGACTCCAGCCGTGCCAATGCGCAAACTAGATGTAAACCGGTGTGAGGTGTGCGTAAACCCGTCGTGACTGTGTACCATGTCGGGATGAGAATTTTGAAATGTTCAATATTTTGGTCATAACAAAATTTTGCGACCGGGTCGTGAACTATGCGCAAACTGTTCGTGAAGTTGTCAGGACGATGCGGGAGGATGCGTGCCATGCCACGCACTGGCACACATCCTCCTGCATCGTCCCGACGAGTTCACGACTATGCTCAAACTATGCGCGAACTATGCATGAACTATGCGCGAAATATGCGTGAAGTATGCGTGAACTAGTTTTGAACAGTGCGTAAGCATTCCCAGTTCGTGCCCCCAAAATAGCACAACTATCCACGACAAAATCGTGGCCAAAAGTCGTGCAAGTGTCAGGGCCCCTTTACTCATAAAAAAAATCATAATGTCAGTAGCTTAGTAAATGTAGTCATTCATAAGATATTGAACAACAAAGCAAGGATTCAATATTTTGAAAACTAAAACTATTATTTTCTTGTAGCTACTGTTTACCTCATCGCTTACTTACTCATTCCATTCAGTCCAACCTGATTCTTGTGGACTCTATTTCTTCGGGGGTTTTTTTTACAGGGTAGGTCAACAGCTCTTTCCCAAATTACCCTAACCTGGGGCTGGCATGCACTTGTGTTACTACAGCACATGGCTCTGATGGGCAGACCATTCACACCTAGCCTAATGTGTTCGTCTTTTCCACTGTGTGAGGAAGGTAGAGCACCCAGAGGAAACACCGTGAGAAGAACATGCAAACACCACAAAGAAATGCCCTTGCTAACCACCGGGCTCAAACCCAGGACCGTCTTGCAGAAGTAAGAATGCTAACCACTATGCTACTTTGCCCCCTGCTCGTGCATTATTTTCCCCACACATTTATCAGCTCTGATGCATTATTTAGTACTCTGTTCAGTACTCTCAAATACTTTACTGGGTCCACATACAGTTTCAAGTTTGAGCCAGTTACTGTTTTAAATGAGAATTACGAAAATACTGAGCATTAAAATGCCAATACTGTACATGCAGTGGATTCAACTGTGATACTTAGGAAAAATGATTGATGTTTGTGTGATCCTGAAAACTACAAAGAGCAGCATTCTCATTGACATGTTACAGAAAGGGGAAAAGGGTCTCTGCAGATTAGACTTCACCCATATTTAATGTGCTGCAGCATCTTGTTGCACAACATCATGGTCTATAAAGAACAGCAAGAGGCAGTGTAACCATCACTATATATTATATATTGTCATCAATCATTTTTACATCATTACATTGGTCTTGACAGCAAGACTGTGCAGGATGAGTGGTATGAAGGGGAACTCCTGTAGGAGAGATAATTCACCATATCATTAAAAAGTAATCTATCATACGGTGGCAGCTTTACTGGCTATGCATGGCAGTTGGGAGGAAGGTGCTTTTTACTGCATTTTCTCATTGACATCCAAAGCAGTCTTTACCTAAACCTTGACCTATAAATTACAAAGTCAAAATTAAAGACATAAGATACTTATTAATAATTTTTAGTTCATTGACTTAACCTACTTCTGAGCTTGTCAAGCCTGAGATAAAAGGAATCCAGAATAAAGCACTGTTTAACAGGAATTATCTCTGACATATTCCATGTTCAACATGGAAATGTTAATGCTAATAAATCACATATTAATAACAGACCTGTAAAAGAAAAAAAAAAAAAAACGTATCACTTCCCTACTCACAAATCCAGCTTAGTCTGACCAGATTCCAGCTGCCAAAACACAGCGACATGATTGTTGGGAAAATTACTGCTACTAATGCGTAGTGCTTAGCACATCCACCTCACAGCAAGAAGGTACTGGGTTTGAATCCCAGGATCGGGTGTTTCTGTGTGGAGTTTGTATGTTTTCCTCGAGTTTCATGAGTGGGTTTCCTCTGGCTACTCCAGTTTCCTTCCACAGTCCAAAGACATGTGCATTTGTTTGTTCAAAATTGACGCGAGGTGTGAGTGTGAATGGTTGTGTGCGATGATTTGGCGAATTGCTCAGGGTGTAACCTGCCTTCGCCCATTGACTGAGATAGGCTCCAGCCTCCCCATGACACTAATGGTAAATTTTTCATTAAGCATTTAGTTAATTTTAAGTAATTAAGTGTTTTGGCAAATGAGTGACAGAGTAATGCTGTACTGTAGACAAAACATTTTGAGGAAAATTACACAATAAAGAAATTTAAAAAATATAGATTTTGATGCGGTGGCATGGTGGTGTAGTGGTTAGCACATTTGCCTCACAGAAAGAAGGCCTGGGTTTGATTCCCAGCCTGGGCGTTTCTGTGTGGAGTTTGCATGTTCTCCCCATGCTTGTGTGGGTT
>JAQNCB010000013.1:18730733-18743511 GCA_030068295.1 Euristhmus nudiceps
CCCCCCCCCCCCCCCCACAATGAATGTCAGCCACTGACATGAGCTACATATAATCAGACACTGCAGGGAGTGGTCCAATCTTGTTCATTCTCCAATAAAGTGTTTTGTTAACTCCTTAAGGCTTTTTCTCTGAGCGTGAGGGAAGGGGTGAATGCCGTTCCTGGCTCTGAGGTAGGGTGGAGTCCGTCCAGCACCGAGCAGTTCAGACAGCATAGCGGGCCTCACCAGACTAAATGGAATTTATACCATATGTACCAGGCATTCTTGGAATGTGTGGCACAGGAACCTGACCAATGGAAAGAACTACACAAAGCGGAATGGGGAGAGAGAGCGATGGCTGGAAGAAGGGGGAGAGGGGAGCTGCAGTAACAGACCTGTGGTGTATAATTCCGTAACTGGTTTCCAATGACCTATTTAGCCATGGGGGTAAGTAGTGGTTAGGAGCTTTGCATTTTAAAAGAATAGTGCTGATATTTTGTGATGCAATGCATTTTATTTATTTTTTTCTTAAATCATTATTATCCATAGACCCAGGCTTGCCCAATGTAAATGCATGTTAAAGCTGATGTTTTCATCATGATTTATGGCAGTTTAAACCAAATATCTGTCCTGTGGTTAAACACGATAAATGGTGATTAAAAATACAGACCATAAAAATGCACTGTATCTGCTTGTTACCTCACAATTCAGAAGGCTCTGCTTTTCAGGCAGTATATTAAAATGCACACTAATATCCCACTCTTATTCCAAAGACAACATTTGGAATTTGTTACGGCTCAAGTAAACATGTTTGGATATTCCAAATTTGCCTTTATACCGAATTTCACATTTTCCGATGAAGATGTCGAATATGGCAATTCCGCTTGAATTTTCCGAGCATCCTTTGGACTTGTACACAAGATGTTTGGGAAACGTGTCTCAGTTGGAATTTTTATGGCAGTCCGCTACATGTGTCGTGTTGTCTGTTTATGGGCAGCTCTGTGCATTGTGCACAAACCAACTCGGCAGTATTTTGCAAAGCGGGGTAATTCATGACTGAATAGAAATGGAAATATTGGTGAAATATATTTTTAGTTTCATTGTAAAGAGTTGAGAAATAATGTTACCTAAAATGTCGGGGGGGCGCAGAATATTCTGCGCATGTCAGTGTAGTCAAGTAAATTACACTAGCATAAACACACTACATGTGGTCAGAGTTTAGGTTCAGCTAGATGTCAAACTTGGCTAAAATTGTCTATCGAATGTTTACGGCATAATGAAGTCCGGAAGTAATGATTGCTTCATTGGTCGTTTGGCTGTACTTCACTATCTTGGAATCATGGGGATCACATGATCTCAAAGCTACATTTTCAACTAACTCTAAATGACATTGGAGGGTGGAGCTAAAAAAAAAATATATATATTTTTAGTTAATGTAGACTAGTAGTATAGTGTAGTTAATGTAGGTGTAGAGACAAGAGAACGCCATGGGGGCTAGTTTTTATTTTCCCATGTTGGTTGGAAGTCTATATAGAGCATCTCAAGTTCAGCAGCATTATAAATTTGATTGTTTTGACTGCTTATTCTTTCCATGTAAATTTAACGAGGTTAGAGTTCGGTATGCGCATATTAGAGTGAACATGTCTTTTCATGTCGGGATTTATGTAGCAGCTCTTATGATATTAATAAAACCAATAAAGGGGTTCCTTCATCTGAACATCGCCCTTCTGTGCAATAATATAGTGATGAATAATTGAACTCTCATCAGAAAGACTAATGACAAAAATAAATGAGAGTGAAGAGTGGATGGCTTAAAGAATGAAAAGATTAAACTCTGCACTGATTTACTGTCATAACAAATTGAATATAATGCACAAATGTGAAGCTTTAAAAGCGATTGCTGGCTAATGGATCTACAAAACCAGTGTTGGCACATTTGTAAATTGTAGATAAAAACAGAATACAATGACTTGAAAATCCTTTTCAACTTGTATTTAATTGAATATATTGCAAAGACAAGATGTTTATTCAAACTGAATTTTTTTATTTTATTTTTTTTATTTTATTTTTTTTTTTAAACCCCAAATAATCACTAACTTTGAATTTAAAGGCAGCAACAAATTGCAAAAAAGTTGGTACAGGGGCCTTTTTACCACTGTTACATCGCCTTTCCTTTTAACTACACTCAGTAAACGCTTGGGTCACATTCATTCGTTTTCCAAACCGCTTATTCCTAACTAGGATTGCGGGGAGGCTGATCTCGGCCGACTCCGGGCGAGGGCAGAGTACGCCCTGGACAGCTCGCCAGGCCATCGCAGGGCAGAAACACGCTGTGCTATGCAGCCTACTCTTGACGAACATCAGCAATGGTTCTTTTACATGTCTCTCACTATAGACAGTGAGAGACATGGCTGGCATTTGGTAACCCAGTTAGCTGCACTGGGGGACGTTTGGGAACTGAGAAGACCAATTTTTGAAGTGTTTCAGGTGGAACTCGTTCCCATTCTTGCTTGATGTACAGCTTAAGTTGTTCAACAGTCCGGGGTCCCTGTTGTCCTATTTTACACTTCATAATGCGCCACATATTTTCAATGGGAGACAGGTCTGTACTACAGGCAGGCCAGTCTAGTGCCCGCACTCTTTTACTACGGACCCACGCTGTTGTAACGTGCAGAATGTGGCTTGGCATTGTCTTGCTGAAATGAGCAGGGGCGTCTATTAAAAAGACGTTGCTTGGATGGCAACATATGTTGCTCCAAAACTTGTATGTACCTTTCAGCATTAATGGTGCCTCGTATGTGCAAGTTGCCCATGCCTTGGGCACTAATACACCCCCATCCCATTACAGATGCTGGCTTTTGAGCTTTGCGCCTATCTCAGTCTGGATGGTTCTTTTCCTCTTTTGTCCGGAGGACATGACGTCCACAGTTTCCAAAAACAATGTGAAATGTGGACTCGTCAGACCACAGAATACTGCATCAGTCCATCTTGGATGAGCTTGGGCCCAGCGCAGCCGGCGGCGTTTCAGGGTGCTGGTGATGAATGGCTTTCGCTTTGCATTGTAGAGTTTTAACTTGCACTTGCAGATGTAACGATGAACTGTAGTTGCTGACAGTGGTTCTCAGAAGTGTTCCTGAGCCCATGTGGTGATGTCCTTTACACACTGATGTCAGTTTTTGATGCAGTACTGCCTGAGGGATTGAAGGTCACGGGAATTCAATGTTGGTTTTCGGCCTTGTTGCTTACGTGCAGGTTTTTTTTTTTTTTTTTTTTTTTTTTTTTTTCTTCTCTCTCCAGATTTTCTGAACCTTTTGATGATATTACAGACCGTAGATGAAGAAATCCTTAAATTTCTTGCAATGACTCGTTAAGGAATGTTGTTTTTAAACTGTTTAACAATCAGCTCACACATTTGTTCACTAAGTGGTGACCGTCGCCCATCCTTGTTTGTGAATGACTGAGCATTTCAGGGAAGCTGCTTTTATACCCAATCATGGTACCCACATGTTCCCAATTGGCCCATTTACCTGTGGGATGTTCCAAATAAGTGTTTGATGAGCATTCGTGAACTCTCTTTTTTGCCACTTGTACCAGCTTTTTTGAAACATGTTGCAGGCATCAAATTCCAAATGAGCTAATATTTGCAAAAAATTACAAAGTTTACCTGTTCAAACATTAAGTAACTTGTCTTTGCAGTGTATTCAATATAGGTTGAAAAGGATTTGTGAATCATCGTATTCTGTTTTTATTTACGATTTACATAACGTGCCAGCTTCACTGGTTTTGGGTTTTGTACATTAGAAAATGTCTTGATAGTTTTCTCTACCTCATTGTTTAATCTTGCGCTATCGGCGAGCGTGTGGCTGTACGCAGGTCTCTGCAGTTCTGTAGCGTGACTTCTAGATGGCTTTCCCTCTTCTCCCTTCAGCGCCAACGATAGGGGGGGATTAGATGAATTCCTGTGATGGCTTTGCTAACTTCCGAATTGCCTCACAGTTATTTCCATTGTATGAGCCAGAAGGAATTTCCTTTTTTACATCAAACTATTTTGTTTATTTGCTTGTCTGTTTAGCAAGCAGCTAAAGGAATGTGTTTAGCATCAGGGACAAAGTTCACTGTTGGAGAGTAGGTTACAGAGAGACGAGTGTGAGGTGCTGGCAAGCCAAACGAGAGCCTGTAGCTCGCGGGACCAAGCACAAACAAATTCTTTATTCTCACACTCAGCGGTCTGGGGAAGTCATGGCTGAATTGGGGAGAGGGAGCATGTCATTTATTTTAGTGGGTCTCATAATTTTCTCTGTTTGCTTCTTCTTTAGTTATTTTATATGTGTGTCTTTGTCTCTGATCCCATTTATACCTGCCGTTTCTTACCTTGTATCTGAACTATATTTTGGTACTTGCCACATCAAGTGGTCATTCTCGAACCTAAGAGCTGTATTGCTGTACGTATGTGTGTGGTGTTTTTATATGTATATAATTACACTAAAGCTCCAGCTTGTCATGTTGTGTGTTTTTTTTTTTTTTTTTTTTTTTTTTTTTTTTTTTTTTTGTGTGTGTGTTTAGTTTCTTATTTTAATATCTTAGAGGGTTTTTTTTTTTTTAAATAAATTCTTTATTTTAAACGTGGCCTATTGGTTTTTTTTGTGTGTGTGTGTGGCGGCAAAAACATTTTATTTATTTCTTTTTTTACTCCTATAAAGTGAATAAAATGTGTCTCAGACCTCTTTACATGGAGAAGGCAGATTGAAATCTGTTGCGACTGCCTAGATGCTTTGTTGTTGGGTTATTAGTTATTTAATTTTTATGTGGATAATCTCCATGCTGAGAAAATACTGATGCTCGGGATGCATAAAGTGACCAGATGTACATTTTTGATCCTAGTCATTGGCTTTGTTTTGATGTGTATAACATCAGCTTCTACCCAAAGCTCAAATGTGGAAATCTAAGAAGTTTGGTTTTGGTGGTTTTCCTATTTTATCCTATTTTATTTATTCCCCCCTTTTCCTGTGATCATGGCATCTGTAACCAATCAGGTTCATCCACTAAATTCCACAGGGGAAAATACACCAGACCTAGAATGCATAGCAGCTGCACTGGATGCTGAGATGGCTTTAAAAAGACTGTATGGATTGCCGCAGGAGGATATACAGTCTGTGATTATTTAACAGGATATCAGGAAGCTTGAAGTATACTTGATTAATGCTTGCAGAATGAGCATCAGTGCTGAGCCTGGAAGTCCACAGCTTTATTCAGATGGGCAGGATTGGCAGGCTAAAGTCGTCACTGAGCTTCCTGTTTACCTTCACATGCACATTGAACACATCCTTATTCACTCAAACACACAAAATGCTATTTCTGAAATATGGGTACAACTTGTCCTGTATGGCTTTTTTTTGGGGGGGGGGGAATTGTGGTCCCCTTCCTCTCATCCTGTGAATTTTGTTTCCCATTGTGCCATCTGTAATTTGCATCCATTTCTCAGTATCTTTTGCAATCATGTCTCAATCTCTGAGGTATGAGTCATGGGTTGCTGACAGTGAGGTCGCACTGCCATTGGATTTAGCCCGGTAACCTGGCTTGAATTTTGCCTCGGTTCTGGAAAAGCCTTATGCAAGCTAACTGTTTGATTAGAGATGTCAAAAGAACACGCTGCTTCCTGCACAAGTGTTCATGAATAATTCATATACAGTAGAGTACTGTGTGAACAGTGCAGATGGAGACAACGCAGTTCCAGAATGGTGCCGGACATTCAGTATCGGTAATGCACAATCTGGGACTTACATCAAGCCCAAGCGCATGATCATTTCCACAATCACAAAGCAACATGCATCTCTATTTTTTTTTATTTTATTTTTTTAAGTCTAAAGAGATTGCATTGTCAGAATAACAGAAGTTTATCGGCTGTAACGGACTGTTATGTCTTTATCCACTTTGTATGTGAATTTGTGCCAGTCTTGAATTTTTTACTTCAGCCGCAGCAAATGCTTGCCTGCTGTTTTTACTCCTGAATTGAACTTTTTTTGCACACTCAATTTTCATTGGTTATTGAGAGGAATTTGTCATGGCTGGTGTTTGGCGCTTAGGCCTAACAGGCTTAAAACTAGCAAAAGCATGAAATTACTGTGTCCTTCACATGCTACTAAATTTTCAAAACCAACTGTCAGCTCTGACTGACCCATAAATCAAGTACCGTCTCTGCCCAACGTGGGTGAAGGTGAACATGGTAACCCTGACTTAATTCCTCTGATAATTTCAGTTCTGCATGTCCTGCTATATTTCAGAGCCAAGTTAAAGTACCTTTCGGCTAACAGCTGTAGCAAAGTAGAGAACACAAAACCTCAACTTTCAGGGCATCAAAAGACTAGTTTTTCAAGCTTTTTAACCACAGGGTTTGTGCCCCCTCCCCCATCTGCTACTCTATTTCTTTCTCTAACCCCCCCTTCATTCTCAGCAGGGCAAGTATGGCTGGAATGTACCTTCTCGTCCTGGGAGCTCACAGTTTCCAGCACAGCTGATTTTAATCATTGTGTCATGTCACCTCAGGTCTGACCTCTCTGGGGATTTGTTTGGGGTTTTATTTATTTATTTATTTTTTTAATGATGCTGGGGCAAATTCGTGAGGATGGTTAAAGATAAGGACCGAGGTATAATTGAAGCAAACTTTAATTAATTTTGCTGGTGCATAGACTTAAGTAGTTTACTGTCAGGGAATGAACACCATGCATGCTATTTAATTACTTTTTTTTTTGTCTTAAAGGGAGCAGTTGGAGCACAAATAGAGGTGTGTCTGTGTGAAGTCTTTCTCAAACACCCCCCCCCCCTTTTTTTTTTTTTTTTTAATATTAAAGCTGGGAATTTTATAAAGGATCAAAATCCAGAGTGGTGAGTTAGTTTAGTTCACCATGAAATGAAGGGTTGGTAGTAACAGTAATGAGTAACGTCTGTGTAAAATGGACAAGCGGACGTTATCATGCGGGTGTACAACACTTATTTTATTTCAAATAACTGTTTATGGAAGCTGATGTTCCCATGTGTCTCTCCCTTCCGCATCACTTCAATTTCTCCTTAACGTATTTCTGATCACATAAACATGTTGCCTACCAACTTGTGTTTTTAAACAGGTGTTTACAAGTCAAGAAAGCACCTAGTGGAAGGGTGGTCTTATATGCTGCATATTTATTTGCATGGTAGATGTGTGTGTGTGTGTGTGTGTGTGTGTGTGTGTGTGTATATATACTATGCCTCTGACTCCATTTTAGAATTCTAGTTAGCATGGCTTTATGCTAGCTGGTCCAGTGTGAATACGCAGCTGGGATAATGTTGTCATCTTTATGCCAATATTACAGGAGCTCTGTTTAAAAGGGACTTCAGAAAGCAGAAGTATAATTTTCCCAGAAAACCTCTGTATCCATAGAATCACTGACCCTTCGGGAACATGGTGTTCCGCCATTGCAAGGATGCATATGTGAATGAATCAGGGTGTGTGAGAGACAGGAAGAGTGGGCTATAGTGAAATATGCTTCATTGTGTGCAAAGCAGACTGCTTATGAATGAAGCCTTTTGCTCCGGGAGCAGAGTGTGGCTTTGTGACAGTACGTCCCGATGTAGGAAGGAAACCTGCATGTACCTTGGAACAGTGCGAACTCAGTCTGAAGTGCCTCATGGAAACATCAGCACGGTTTATAACAGTAAATGGTTTTGTTGTGTAGTATGAGGGGAGGTTTAAAAAAAACAATCCATTCATTGCATTAAGAATCACTAAAAGATTTATCAATAGATGATTTGAATGAGATGGTTACAATGTTTTTGGATACATGCAGTATAACCAAACATTTCTAATGGAGAAATAAACAAGTTGTCACACTGCGTACTTGCATATACATTTAAGTCATAAGTGTGAATATGTGAAAGTAGTGTTTGAGTTAAAAGATGAACATACTTTTATTGGTCTGAAATGTAATCACTCATCTTGAGGAGGAGATTCTAAGAGGAAAAGGTCCTGAGAGGCCATTTCATCCATCATTTAACCATCATTCAGCAACTACATGTGGAATGTTTATGTGGAGATTTATTTTTTACCCTAAATATTATGAAAATCAGTTTGGTATCCTCTTCAAAATTCATACTGACGGCCGTAATGGAAATAAATTGTACCTGGTTTCAACTGGGATTTCATGAAACATCTTAAAAGCAAATATAAAAAGAAAATCAAAACCTGGGCTGCATCAAGATTCGTAAAGAATTGCATTTATAATGACCTTGTGAAAACTGAGTCTAAATATCATCCCTGAAGATGTAGAGATGCAATTTAACAATGTAGTGAAGCACAGGTCACATTCACAGGTGAGTGAAATGCAGAGACTCTTGCTCTCTGTGTAACCGTAGCCCACGGCTTTCTCTGCCATCAGTATCCTGGCCAAAGAGAGGACTTTATCTCCACCTCAGACAAAGGGTGATTCAGTTGCCTGGGTGTCTAACTTGTTTTAGACATGGTGGAAGCTGCTCCTGAAAGTAATTTTAATCACTATAAACAGAACGGATAGGCGTTCAGATTTGACTCCAGCATGTTTCTGGCTCGATCCCCTCAGCTACCTGTTTAAATGAGTGTGTGGCTGGATTTAAAAGACTCTGCTGTTTGGCAGGCGTGTGTGTGTGTGTGTGTGTGTGTGTGTGTGTAGGGGTGTATTTGTGCAGTGTGGTGAGTGTGTGGGAGCGAGTTTGTAGGAGTTACTGAGTTTGCCTGTGAGAGCATGTTAGTTTGTGGGTGTCCTGTCCTTGGCCCGAGCTATGTGGATTGGCTCTTTTCATGGTGCTGCAGGGTCGCCGGGTTCAGTGCACTACTGAGGCAGCACTCGCTTGCTCTCGTCCTTGAACTGCTGAAAAAAAAAAAAACTCAGTGCTACAAAGCCACCTTTTTTAACTGCACACTGAGACGGAGGCCTCCAGACTCTCTGACTCGTTGAGGTTTCTGTCATGAGGACTGTGTCTATATAATGAAATGTATTTTGTGTAACACCTTCGTGCCATCACTTACTTAATTTTCATTATAGGCATTTATCTGTGTGAGTGTTTTTTTTTTTTTTTTTCTAATGTAAAACGGTCTAGTATTCAAGTGTGATGAGCTGGGAACATTTGAAAAATGTTAAATTCTTGAAAGGAGCTGGCATCTGCATTGCTGTGATTTGAACACTCGAGTTGAATAAAGAACTGGTGCATAGCTGGTACTAGTTGCAATGTAATGTTCTGGTGCTGCTCTTAGGTGGCAGGAAAGGCAGGATTGAGTGGAGTTGAGCTAAGCACAGTAAATGGGGAAGCGGTAGCAGGCTGGCTTGGACTATAAAACCCCTGGGGCAGAGAGCACATGACTCCACTGCTTGTTCTAGCCTGCATAGCTGTGGCAGCGAGGGGAGGCGCAGCTGAAACCCCATCCACATAGCTTCATTATCAACCTTCCTATGTCTCCTTTTACCATGCTTCCTCTGGTGTTGGCTGGGTTAAGGACATCAAAAACTGTATGCCTGTGAGAAGAGTAAATTTCCCTTACTTGATCTTGTCATTTCAAGCTAAGTCTGTGTTTTGCTCTCTGTATTTTTCTACAGGTTGATCTCCATCTTTTGGAAAGTCCAGCATGTCTAGATGCCCATTGGCTGACCTGCAGCAGTTCTTCACTGGCAAGCTTTATGTTCTTATGTATCAGCTAAAGCTGCCAGCTGAAGAACTGTTGTGGTTGGCTCTTTCCTGGCACTCCAGCCTAGAACGAGACAATCACACTTTCAGAGTTGGACGAATTTGACATGAGCCAGCTGGTGAAGAAGCCAAAATCTCTCTCAGGTCCGACAGGTTCTGATCCCCACATGTTTATCCACCACATCCCAATTTTCAACCACCCCCATGCCCCATTTGGAAGGACTCACGTAAGCTGTCTGGGCCCAACTTTGCATTCTCTGCAAGCATAAACTAAACCTACTGGCAAGGCCCATGCTGAGTCAGCAACATTCCTGAACGGATGAGATGCTCCTGCCCTTATTTGGGTGTGAAACAGGAGGGAACACCCTTTCAACCTCTGTGCTACTGATCAAAATATTTTTCGGGGTTGAAAGAAGAACTGCATTGCTCTTATGGATTGTCACTGTGTTCGCTGGCTCAAAGCCCAGGTGTTTCTGTTTATGAATAAGTCACCGGGTTCTTCCAGGGAATGAACGAAGAACACACTCGCTGGACTTGCATCTGTAGCTTCCCCTCGGGCCCTACTGTGGTCTGATTTTGGTTTATTTGTTCGGCTTCTGCATACTGTGCATGAGTGCAACCGCTGACAGTCTGGGGTACACACATGCGCACTCACAAGCATACGCATGCACACACGCACATAGTGCATGACCCCCAGCAGGCAATAAGCTTTAGTTCAAGGGCAATAACGGGGCTGAAAACAGGATATGAAAATGCATCTTAAGCCTCCCAGCCAGATGAAAAGCAAAGTAGTGTGTTCTTACCACTCAGTGGAACCAGATGCCCATGGACTGAAAACTGAAGCCTACACATTTTGTTTGTATTCTCCTTCATCCCTTCGGCTCACTGCTGCAGTTTGCTTTGTTTCTGCTTTATAGTGAAAAACATTTGCACACTGGTTAGTAGACAGGTGCATCGGAGAAAGGCCAATGAAGGACTAGAGTAAAGTTATAGTGTTGTCCTGAGGAAGATCGGTTGACTGAAATGTTGACTAATAAATCCAGTGCAAGTGAGAAGACCATGTGTGGGAGTTATTTTTTATTTTTTTTCCTCATTGTTTTTGTTTGTTTTATAAAAATACCAATAAAATGTGAGTACATGAAGATGTAATATAATTTTGTTGGAAATATCCATCCATTTTCTAAACCACTTATTCCTAATTAGGGTCGTGGGGAGGCTGGTGCCCATCTCAGCTGAATCTGGGCGAGTGCAGGGTACACTCTGGACAGCTTGCCATGCAATCGCAGGGCCAACACACACAAGCACACCTAAAGGAGATTTGGAACTGCCAATTAGCCTACGGTGCATGTTTTTGGACTGTGGGAGGAAACCAAAGTACCCGGAGGCAACCCATGCAGGCACGTGGAGAACATGCAAACTCCACACAGAAACTTCCAGGCTGGGAATCGAACCCAGGCCTTTTTGCTGTGAGGTGAACGTGCTGAGCACTATGCCGTGCTGCCCCTTGTTGGAAACATTAGTGTGTTCAATGTAGCCAACCATGAATTAGTTATGGATTTTTATTTATTTTTTTTCTGATAAAATATAAATCTATTTTGATCTTGACTTCACACAGATATTCTCACCCTCATGTTATTTGGCATACAAGTTTGATATCTTGTGCTTAACACAGATATTTTGGGATTCATTTAATGCCCGATTGCATGAATGTACAGTAGTAGGACTAACATCACTTTCACTTTGTCAACATGGATGGATGGACATTTGGGACAGCAGCAATTTAGGGCAGGTAATGAGGTACAATGTATAATGATGTGACTTAAAGGAGAAGATTATAATCATGGTTTGATTACAGAAGTAGTATCCAGGACAAATCTAATCTTTAAGGAGCAAAGGATCTCCAGGTTATCAAAAAGTGTATGGAGGGGGTGGGGCTTCAAAACAATCTTGCTCAAAAAAGAATATGGAAATATTTGGATACTTTGCCCTGTGTGGGTTGCTTATCATTTAAAAGTCCTGAGCTCAGTTGGGCAATTCTTTGGCAATTGTTTCAGACCAACTACAACTGTGTATGCGATGTCTAAAATGAGTCAAAATAATGCTCAGATGAAAATCTCTGATGGACTGCAGCACGGTCTGAGACTGTCTGCGACCAAGTCCACCACTCTCTGCGACTCTCGTGATTGACCACAATGGTCTCAGGCTGTCAGCAGTATAATCGGGGGTAGTTGGCAACAGTCACTGATTACTAGCTTGTGTGATCGCCCACCATTTGGAAACAGTTTTCAAAAAAAATGGGGTGATTGTCCACAGAAATTGGATTCCTCGCTTACAGTCCTTGACAGTGATACTGTTGACGATCTCAGTCGCAGACTTCTCTTGCTTACTCCTGACCTAAAAAAATGATCGACTTGGGGGTTATCGCAAAATGAGGTTGTAGCCTAAGGAGTCTGGCGCGGTTTTAGTGCATATATGGAACAGGTGGAAACTTGAAGATCCCGATCCTTCTGCAGTGGCATCACGAGATAAATATCTATAGGTAATGTGACCACATGGGCTTAGGATTACTTTGGCAAACCTTTTGTCAAACACTATGATACAGAGTTCATCCACACACCTTAACACACATTAAATCTGCAAAAGCAATGCCTTATGCTAAGTGTGCTGCTGGCTTCTCTGGGATCAGAGGTATCTGGCATAAACCATCATGCCATGGAAACGTATATTGTGGTCACCATCCAGACTGTTACCAGCACGAAATCCAAAAGCCAGAGTTTGTCATGGCGTGGGATTGTCGGGGGCCCCTGGCAAAGGTTTATTCCACTTTTGTGGTGGTAGCATTAATACAAAGGGCTGTCAATGCATATTTCAACAAGACGGTGCAAAACCACAATCTGCAGTGCATACACTACAAAGGCATGACTTCAGAAGAAGAGGGTGCATGCGCTGGACTGTTCCATGTGTATATGTGTGTATGTATGTATATATATATATATATATACATATATATATATATATATACATATATATTTAATATTAAAATAAATTATATATTATTGTAATAATAGTCTAATAATAGTCTATAATTTCTTTTTAATATATTATGTGTATT
>JAQNCB010000013.1:18796242-18813854 GCA_030068295.1 Euristhmus nudiceps
CGCTCTCACTGTCACGCTATGGTGTCGGGAATTTCAGCAGAGAGCAAGCGATATGAACAGGAATGAAGAGAAAGGCAAAGGGAGGATTTTTATTTTTAAGGATTTTCTCTACATTCCTGTAGGGGCTTGAAATGTTTTCTTCTTCCTGGGGGGGGTCACAGAAAATAATTGAGAAGCACTGCTTTAGGGGAAGGAAAAAAATCTGAATGAATTTCCAGTATTATCCATCATCTTTTTATATTTAAATGTAATGGATAAATGTAACCTATTAATAATCACTAATTAATTAATAATCAATTATTAACAATATACTAAACTATAATAAACTAATTAAACTCATGAATGATGTCATCAATACATTGAGAGCTCACAGCATGTGGAAACACAGGTAATGTGTCCTTAGAACGGATACTGGAGTGATAGGTGACTCGGAGTGTCTCTGCTTTCTCCCACAGTGACGTAAAGACCCGGAACACCCAGCTGAGGAGAAATAACCGTCTACAGCAAAGAACCTCTACTGTGTAATTAGAAAAGAAATGAGATCTTTCTTATAAAATTACCTACAAAATATAAAATGAAAACATAAAAGAGTGTAGCAAAAATAAGATCTATTTACAGAGAAACGACATGCATGCTTTTAGTTAATGTGTGCTTGATTAAAAAAAAAGAATTTTAAAACACCTGTAGTTTGAAAGACAAACAGTCAGTGCTTAGCGTACATGAGCCGCTGTTCTTCTGAGGAAATGACTGAAGATGATACCAAGGATGAGAGAAAAACTCTTCAACAAGATGGGAAACTTTGGGCTGCGAAATGCATCATAACCTTATACTCCCAAAATATCCAGATGCACAGATATATTTGCAATATAACTCTTCACATATATTTTATGTAAAGATTTGTATGACAAGATGAAATGAACTTTGGGTAAACAGTAGTGTCTTTGCTTTGCTGACCTCAAGGACTTTATGAAAGGAAAATAGAAGCATTTCTGAAAGGGAGGAGGTTCTTTTTCTGTTTACGCTATTTATTTTGGAGCTTATCATTTATAAATATGACGACCTGCATGCGAAAAAGCCAAACGTCATCACTTCCTATACCAGAAAGACTGTAGTTTTTAGTGAGCATTTAAAGTGGATTGCACACACCACGTGTCCGGGGCTGGTCTTGGCGCAGATAAGCCGAGCCTCTTTGCCTTGCTGTTGGAAGTGGTCCAAAGTACTGAGCACTGAAACGCATGTTAAATTCCCTCCCTACTCTGAGCTACCTGCTGAAGCATGGACAAACGTCTATAGGCAAGAAGAGGGCAGGACCACTTCACCGTGCTCTGTGCCAAAGCCCTCAGAACTTTACCCACAATCACTCAAACCACTAGCGCAGAATGCCAGTCTAGCTCTTTTGGACTCTTAACTTGTATATGTATGCTATATATCCATATACTTATCAACCTATTTAGGCATGCTGTAGACAGATAAGATATCTGTTTGCTATTCTCTCACACACATACACACAAAAATTACCATCTTACAAAATAAGTTGTTTCTTTCTATTAATATGACACAAATTACAGTATTTACTGCATCTCTGCAAAGGTAAGCTGGTGACATTAAAAAAATGGAAATTTATAATTGAAAACTTAATTAAGTTAAATAAAAAGTGACCAAGATTTGACTATTAGACTTTATAGATGGAATAAAAACACCATCACATTTCTCATTCAATTCATTAAAATTTCAATGCTTTACTGCCCCATTCACTAATTTCCAAGCACTTTATTACCTGAGTCTCTTCAGGATTTTTACTCCAGATGCACGATTCAATTCATGTCGGCCGACAAATTACAAATTTATGTATTTTTGTCTTTGCTATATTGCCTTGTTTATTTCTTGATACAAGTAGAGACTGTTAGCATCTACAAACCATCCAGAATCACTGGTTACTAGATTGTGTATACCATTTTACCTCATCTTCTGCTTTTCTGTCCCTACCCTGTGTGTGTGAGTGTGTGTGTGTGTGTGTGTGTGTGTGTGTGTGAATGCAAGAGGTAGAAATGCTAAGCTTAGCTCAAAAACATTTAAACACGGCTTACTTATCTCTCTGTTTGATACATCAGGTACTTACTGTACATTAACGTGCAGTGCCAATATTGATGAGATGCACAAGTGCTGCTATGTGTCTAAAACTGTGATTTTTGCTGTCAGTTGATTATGGTTCACTTTGGATATGAATTTTCCTTTCATAGGTTCATTGTGTACTTTTGCATGGGTGGAATAAATGTTAACACGCATGGTCTACAATGTGTATGCTTATTTACTTTGTGGATGCACATTATTTCTGGAAAGAGAAAAGCATCGGTAGTACACAGAGAGGTTATTATGGTTTGTTCGGATGAAAGCTTACACCATCACAGCCACACACGGACAACTATTTTTCACAGTCAGTCTGTAGGAGTGAATAATGCACAGATCAGTTAGACGACGTGTCTACAGGCTGATGATGCGTTTTACTTGCAAGCTCCTGACGCTGAGCTGTACAGCTTTTGCTGAAGTACACATGAGTGCAAAGTGTACAGAAAACAATGACCAAGTGATATTAAAGTCATTGTGTCAAATGTTAATCGAAAAGTAAAGTAGCAAGGTAAAATGATCCCTGAATGAAAATAAAATATTCACATATAATGTGGTCAATTATTTAAAGTCAAATTAAATTACTTGAACCAAGCCAAACGCTAACTAATATATATAAACAGAATGGCTAAAAAGAAAAACATGATTCTCTGTAACTCTTAGAGTTTCATGCAAATGTGCTCGTCAGACAGAAATTTGTCTCCTGACATTCGCGGCATTGCAATTTGGTCGCCTGGTCTGTGAACTAATTGCAAAAAAATTGAAACATATTTAAAATTTTCATAAATGTCACAAAATGAGGCTCTGAAACAGAGTAGCCTAAAACTGTTCTCAACCAGTCCGCACATGTCGGGAGTGGGACACAAAGTTCTCATTTTGTTTGCAAATTATTTGTTTCTTTGTTCACATGGAAAAGAGACAAGCTGAAAACCTCCATGCGGAAGGTTTGAAACTTGTGGGTATCCACCATATTCTGTGTATTTTGCCAATCATATTTTATTCACACTAATAATGCAGAAATAAAAATCAAATGGTTCAATAACAAAAAGTGAACAAAAAACTGCAAACTAATTGTAAATTACATGCAAACAAGTTGCAAATTAATCGCAAATCAGTTGCTATACTTTTTGTGCAATAAACATATTTACGCTGCGAAACATTTGCTTGCACATGGAATCGCAAAACATTTTATCAAAAATTCAATTCACTTCAGTCGCTTTTAAATCACATCTCTAGTGTGATCACTCCCACATTTCTATCACATCTCTCGTGTGATCACGGGTAACTTACACTGTGCTGGCACTCAGTAATGGGGTTCAATAGTTATTTGATTTGTTTATAGTTACGCACAGTGGTACATCATGTGATGCCATACATACAAGAGGAGGACCTTTCTGAATTGACCAGCAACATGACTGATAGGAAACCTGTGTTTCCTGAGCCTGGGATGCCTCAGAGACAGGTGCTTCCCCTCTGTGCAGATATTATTACCTAACACAACAAGCGCATCTGTTTAAATACATGTAAATGCTTTTAAATTTAATGCTGATAACAATTTAAACTCAGGAAATTTCTGGCAACGTCTCAGTTCGGTGAAAGTTATAAGAACAGTCCAGTATGGCAGAGAACTAGAATCAGCTTCTAATCTTCTCATCTTCACTTTGTGCAACTGGATAGCCCCACAGATGACTCACTGAGTAGAACTCTCGTATTTAAACTATACATCATAACGCAAGAGTGAAGAGGATTTCCCATCAGCTGACACACGCCCATGTATCCGCTTCCATCTGAGATTTATGACAGGAAGCAAAACAGTTATTGTAATCTGATGTTCTTTATCCATCAAGCATTTAGCCATCAAGCAAAGATACCCATGGTACAAAATATATGAACAAAATTATGTTTTAATTTTTTTTTAAAATCAGGACTGTGTTTTCAGCAAAAACACAAAGCGTGATGCTGCTGTGACCTTTAGATAACGTCCCAAATAGAACAAGCATTGTAGAAGGATGGATGACTTTGACTGTTAAACCTTTAGAACAGCACTGACTCAGTGTAGCTATGCAAAGCCACTTAACTTACAGTGGCTTGAAAAAGTATTCACACCTCTTGAACTTTTCCACATTTTTGTCATGTTACAACCATAAGCGTAAATGTACTTTATTGGGATTTTATGTAATACACCAACACAAAGTCGTGTATAATTATGAACTGGAAAGAAAATAAAAACCTGAAAAGGTTAGCATGCATTCATATTCAGCCCCCTTTACTCTGATGCCCCAAAACAAAATCCAGCACAACCAACTTCCCTCAGAAGTCACTTAGTTAGTAGAGTTTACCTGTGTGTAATCTAATTTCAGTATTAATGCAGCTGTCCTGTGAAGGCCTCAGAGGTTTGTTAGAGAACATTAGTGAACAAACCGCATCATGAAGCCCAAGGAGCAGAGCAGACAGGTCAGGATAAAGTTGTGGAAACATTTTAAAGCAAAATGTATAAAAGTAAAGGGGTATGAATACTGGAAGATCACCACTGTAAGATCCAGCTGGACAACATCAGTTTCAGATCAACAACAAAACATTCTAATGGAAAAAAATAATTACTTCCTGAGGAAAGAACAGTGAAGGTGTCAATATGGAAATTTTATAGTGTTGATTATTACGTTTTCACTTATCAACTCACTTTTATAAATCTATATGCAAAGAAAGTGCATGATTTATCATACTGTATACCAGGGGTCATCAACCTTTTTGAAACTGAGAGCTACTTCTTGGGTACCGATTAATGCGAAGGGCAACCAGTTTGATACACACTTCTGAAATAGCAAATTTTCTCAATTTACCTTTAATTATTTATAATAACATTTAATTAATGATATTCATCTATGTGGAGACACTGATCATGTTAATGATTTCTCACGATAATTATCAACAATGATTTAACAAAGAAGGAAACAGATAAATATCAATATGTAACATTTAATTTCTATAAATGTCTGAAACTATTTACATTTTCAAATGAACACTTCTACAAAATTTTAAACTGGACACTAACAATTTTTAACAAATCATGAACTACGCTGTAACATGTTTTTAGTTATTAATTATGTAACACCTAAAAATCAACTTTCAGATTTTACTTACCACCAAATCTACGGGGGCTTTTTCTGTGGATAGAGCGCTGCCCGGTTGGTAGTTATCACGGTAGTTTCCATGATACGTTCTGAAATGTCTCCCCATATTGTACCACTTTGACGTCGCCACAGTCGCCCCATAAACGAGACACATGCAGGAATCTTTCACAGTGGTGAAAAAAAAAATTCTTCCTTGAATTCACTGTGAAAATTGTTTTCTTTCTCTTTTCTGCCATGTTTTCAGAAGTGAATCATCTCCTCACCTTCACTGCGCCCGCTAGCATGCCATGCAAGCTTCCATGCTAACTAGTCACCGAGCAGTGCACTATAAGCAGAAAAAGCCCACGACTTAGACAGGTTTGCGCAGACAGCAGTCTTTTCTCACAAAACCGGTGAAAGACTCCCAAAAAGCAACCAGTTGACATGAAGACCATTTAGCTCTAATATAATCTGAAACATTTTTTAAAGGTTTTTTAATATTTTCATTTTTAATTTTACACCAAGTGCAAGTGTGATTAAAAAAAAAAGAACAAAAACAAAAAAATTAGATGCAGCTCACTGGTAAGTGGCGTTATGGTGAGCTATTTGCAGAACAGACTTGCAGGCTACCTGGTGCCCACAGGCACCACATTGGTGACCCACATTTTAGTTCTTTCCCTGCTATGTCACACCCACTTCAAGTCAACAAGAGCGGTTAATTATATAATTAGTTCAATCCAGTGAGTTAGGGACAAGGAAAACACTTAAATGTGCAAGGAAGCCGGTTCTCCAGAACCATGATTGGAAACCACTGATCTAGACAATTAAACTTTTGCAACAAATCAAATCTAGCAATAACATGAACAATTAAATTATTAAAATAACAGTTTTAGTTATGGTGGAATAAGATCTCATTCTAGATTCAGTCCCCATTTTGTTGTTATATTACAGGTCACCCCACCAAGAAAACTTTACAGAAATGAATATTAGTTGTGGGGATTTACTTATTCAACCTCAAGTGCATAAGTGAGGACAGGTATTAAGCAAGATGATCTGGGAAACAGTTGGCATTCCAGCTCATCCCAAAGGTGCATAATGACATTGTTATGTTGAAATAAGTTTGGGCCTCTTGGCTAGAGAAAACTGTCATGCTATTTTAATATCACAGCATACCAAGACACCCCATACAACTGTGAAACTCCATCTTTGAGACAAGTCTGGGGACCCACATATGGGTCAGATAATCAGGTGTCCACAAATGTTTAGCCATATGGTGTATCAAAGAATGCCTGGCTAATGTTGATACAGCCCAATCTGGGAAGCAATGCTGTAGATTACAGCAGTTTCATCAAGTTCAACCTGACATAAGGATTCAATCTCCTGGTATTTAGTATCATAGTATGTGGGATGGTCCATATTACATTATCAGGAGACAATGCGGTCCAATGAAGATGTGTAGCGTCATCCTGAGCCTCTTCCGCAGGCTGACATCAGAAAACTATACATTCAATCATTCATTCATTCACTGGCTCTCTGAACCGTACTGAGTGTAGTTTGTCTTTCTTTCTTTGATATATATAGGAAATAAAGTTTGGGGGTTTTTGTATTATTCTATATGTATGAATTATATAAATGCATTCTCATTCCAAGTTTTTTCTCAGTAGAAATGAATAGTAATGCTGATTACTGTATAGCTGGTGCAGAATATAGCTTAATGAAATGTTCTCCAAATTTATCTCATTCTGATAAAATTCAAAAGGGAAGCTGTAGCTGACAACCTTTAAATTACAGGCTTACAGAATTTGCAGGAATGGCAAAAGCAACTATGAGAGAAAAGTCTCGTTTATTGTACGACACTAAAATTTGATGGCATTTTTGCACTGCATACATCAGGATTGTCTAAGCTTATTCACAAAGGGCCAGAGTGGGTGCAGCTTTTCACTTCAACCAAGCAGTAGTCACACCTTCCACCTGTTTCAAACACTGATTTCTAAATAAATAAATAAACAAACAGATGTATAAATTTAAAAAAATTTAGCTTGTACTATTAAAAAATAGCTTGTACATTAGTGCTTCAATTTTGAAGCCAGGTAACCACTCCACAGTTAAGTTATACTCAAATAGTATGAACAAATGACAAGGAAGATGCAAAGAATTACATCCAAGATATAAATTTTAATTTAACATTTTTTTCTTGCTAAATTTCAGCTATTGTTTCCACCCCAAATATTTACAAATATCAGTGAAATTATTGGTAAACCTATATGAGATTTAGGTATTCTGACCATCAGCAGTAAAAATATTCAGGCTTTTCGAGCTGTGCTTGCTTTCAACGGTCCATTTGGAAATCTTAAAGCAAGGTGCTCTCACCAAGATGGCGGCCACCCACCTTTAAAATTTAACCATTGATTTGCAATCTAGTCTTAATCTTCTGAGATCAGTGATTGAAATAAGTGGAAGGTACGACTACTGCTTGGTTGAAGTGAAAACCTGCTCCTACACTGGACACTCCTGGCCTACATGAAACCAGGTCCATTCAGGAACAAGGACAACTTCTCATTACAATGACTGAGAAATTAGAATGTCTACAGCAGCACTAAAAGCAACTGTTAATATTAATGAGAAGTGAGTGTTGGACTTTTTTTAAATCTCAGTCCTGAAGGAAATCCATCAAACCTGAAACATTTAAACCATTCACCCTGAGTAAGGCCAAGTAATTACTGATAAATAAACTAAAGTCATGTAATAGGATTGTGCTTCATCCTGCAAACTTCACATCTGCTTTCAGCTGCAGCAAAATATAAATTCCTGCTCATGTTCAAATGCACATCAATGAATATGCATTGTTTTTATGTTTAATCTAATTTTAATCTGTTGAACTGGCTACAGCAAAATTATTGATAGAAACATCTTAATACTGATTTTTTTTTTTTTATGGAACCATCATTTTACAACATAAACCTGAGCCTTTAGTACTGCTATGGAGATTTTCCCAGGGCAAAATTTTCCAGTACACTGCAGTGGAAAGAGCCATAAAACAGACTGCAGATAATACAAGATGCTCAACCCAAAGAATTGTCTCTCTGCCTGGGAGTTCTGGTTTTGAATATTATCTTTTCTTGGTTTCCTGATTTTCTTTTTCCTTGAGATCTTTTCAGGACATCAAACAGAGGATTATTTGTCTCTCAATCTTCACACCTGGCTGAGTCGTTGTTCACCGACGTGACCTGGATGCTCACAGGATAGAACAATACATGCTGCATATGTTTACCTTTCTAATACATCTCTACTGGCTTCCAAAAAACAGAGGTTTAGAGTAAATCACATCTGTGTATTACAGTACAGTTTTTTGTCAGTAAACTAACCATAAGCCCAAGCAACCTGTGTACCTGTCTGCAGAATAAAGACTTTACACACACCCACGGTTTCACTTTTTAATCTCATGTATATGAATAATTTATTAAATCTCATGGTACATAACATGATGAACATCCCCTTCACTAAAAGGACCATCACATTAAAATCCTCTTTATCCCAGTAATCAACAGTGACAGCACATTTTCCTGGTGCTGTGTCACACAGAGACTTAAGGAGGCCATCATTAGTATTACAGGCTGCTCTTTAAACCAAAATGTTCTGGTCTTATTTATTATTTGGTCTCCATTTCATCTCATCAGAAGAGCACGTTTGAATTAAGAAAACAAAAATGCTGTAAGAGCCACATCCAACCCAGTGCTAGATACAAGTAAGGTAGTCCATGCTGGCCACAATCAATCCTGTTATTTGATTAGGCCAAGTGGGAGACTGCTTAGCAGCCTCCCGGGTCCCATTTTACTGAGCTTATTCTCCAAGCCCTGCCAGCGCTCGCAGAACAGCCCAAAATGCCATCACATCTTCTGTCAATCAGTGAAATGCATAAAGCAACAGAAGGATGGTGCAGAAGCCAATAACTCCACCCAGAATTAAAGAGTCCCGTCTCTTCCTCAAGTTGATTCGCTGGATGAGGTTATTGATGGCAGGAAATCGATCTGGCAGGGAAAGTTAAGGACCCAAAGCAAGCATCAAGAAATATATTTGAATATATTCAGAATGAAGTAATTCTCAAAGAACATCTTGATATATTTGGGAAGCATTTAAGTATTCAATTTAATCCATCATTAATGACCTGTGAAGCTGGCTGAACACAAAGCCTGATTTATATATGAGGGCTCCACCTTTCCATCAGTAATACTCAGACAAAATGATCTAATAATGAGATAGCATTGTCTTTGCATCACTGTTGGAGAAATGCAGAAAGAATGAACCAGGCTGTTCTCAGAGTCTACAACACCCAGCAATAAACACTTGTGCTAGAAGGTTGTTGCACACCAATAGCCTCTGACAGAGTGCTGGATCTGTGTTGTGGCAGTCATGCATTTATCTTGCAGCCAATCCCATTCCTTCCATTTTGAATGGTAACTTCATGAAACCACATGACGTTTCACTCACCACAGATTTTTTTTATTGCTGTCTCAAATTAAGGCAGAAAAAAGAAAACCCACTGCATTTTCCTAAACTAGCTGATGTATTGCAGTTTAGCCACCCTATAATGTACTACTTGACCAAGTACAGTGATCATTCATAATGTTAACACCAACTGACTGGTCTGCAGATAAATAGCCTGTTAGGAAGCAAGCTGTAACACACTGTTTGTTCGAACACCTTTCCATTATAACCAGCATTAACAGTTTGTGCTCCAGTAGCTCTTCTGTGGGATCAGACCAGACGTACTAAGCTTCATATTTCACATAAATCAATAGGCACTGGGCACCCATGACACTCTTCAGTTCACTGAGTGTCCTTCATGATGCCACCTTTGGTAGCATCCACTTCATACTAGGAACACCCCACAAGACCTGCCATTTTGTGAATTAATAGACCCCCTTGGAAAGCAATCATAATGTAGCCCTTTTCACAATCACTCAGATGCTTAAACTTGCTCATTTTTCCTGCTTCCAACATCTGGCTGCTTACTTTCCACATAAAACATCACAATTATTTGCAGGTGTCAGTGTAACGAGATAAATCAGTGTTATTGAGGTCACACAGTGATGGTTAAACAACTGGGTCAATCTCCAAGACAAGTCTTGTGGGATGTGTCCCTGGTATGGAGCTACCAAAGGTGGTCCAAGGAAGAGCCACCAGTAAACCGACAAAAAGGTGTCATGAATGTCCACGGCTCATTGACGCATGTGGGAGTGAAGGCTAGTGTGTCTGGTCGGATCCCACAGAATGGCTGTAGTACATATTGCTGAAACTGCTAATGTAGCCATGATCAAATGCTGTCACAAAGCAGCTTTCTGCCTATTGTGCGACCTAACCAGAGACCAGTTAGGTCTTCCCAATTATTTCCCCATATCTATGTGTTCAGCAGTAATAGTTTCTAGGATAACTCTCTAAACAAGACTTTATCTATAACCCATGTGTTTGGAAGCCATGGCCTGATGCTTTCAAGCCACAGGAATAAAAGGATACTGGCCAGAGTATTGACCCTGTTCTGTATAGATTTTAACATGCCTCGCTGGGAGGTCATGTTTTCCTTGGTTGCCATGGCAATACTTAAAAAAAAAAAAAAAAAAAACATTTTTAAAGAGTTACATGATAGATAATAGACAGAAGCCTTCATTTCAACATAGATGACTTGAATGACTTTGATGTCACTCTTTAAATGCATGACCCGGTTATGCACACGGACTTTTCTAAAACTGTCAGGCAAACCCAGAGCCAGCACTTATTTGCCTTCTTCAGCTGAGTCTTGCGTGCCAGAAACTGGTAGAGGGGATTAAATTGCATTGTGACACTATAGCTCACGCAGGATCAGGCTCAGCAGCTTTTGAGTGCAAATGATACCCTGGCACCTTAAGCGCATGCTGCCAGCTTCAGCTATTTACAGGAGGATTGGGACAAAAAATAAATAAATAAATAAAAATAAATAAATAAAATTGCAAATTAAATAAACAGACGAAACACAGGCTAATATTAAAAAAATACAGACAGCTGAAAGTCCAGATAAATTCTGTGAATACAAGCACATTAAAATACCCAGTGTATAACAGTGTGTCATGCTCCTCTCCTAAAGGATTACAACCCCACAGAGACGTTCCCTTTTCAAACATTCAGATGACAGCCATGGGAATTGGCTGAGTTTTATTAGGTGTGTCAAATGATGCCAACGCAAAGGTGCCATGAAACTCCAGTAATTTATCCGTTAGTTAAAAGCAATTGTAACATAACAAGCACGTTTTACACTTGTGCCTAGAGCTCAACACATGGTACAATCCCAAATCGAGAGTTTGTGTTTGTAAGAATATTAAGACAAATTTTAAAAACCCGAACGCAGTGATTTGCAAATCTATTAAATACATTTTATAACAGACCAGTAATGGGCCGACAGGGCCAGCAAAGCCTTCTCTGCTGGCCTAAACACCATCAGAAGCACTGACCTACATTTACAACTTAAATTCTATTATTTGTTCCATTAAATTGCACTAATTTATTCCCAACAGTCCATTCTCTTCTTGTAACTTGTCTCTTGACCGTACTGCTTCCAGTATGTGAATGTTAGATTTTTCAGCCCTCCGATTGGTTAGTCAGAGCAAAACTAGCTGAATAGTCTGTGGTGATCTGCACGACACATTTAAGTTACAATTTTTTACGCCCTCAATGGCTGACTGAGGAGGACAAATTAACTTGGTGTTGGACATTCTTAAAAATCCATTTTCAGGGTGGACTTTTACAAAAAAAGCCAGACATTGGAAGGGTAGGTTGAAGACGTAAGGTTTATGCTTATTTCACTTGGAGCAGCGCCAATTTACTGGCAACTTCCACCAGTAAACGCCGGTGAAAGTTATGTAATACGCACAGTTACTAACAGAAATGCACGAAATGCCCCTCTCTCTGCAATGCCACCTTGTTACACTATATTTTTGTACATTATTGATGGTTTGTATAATTGCGATGTAATGGTGGTGGTATCAAGGTGTGGATCAAGTCCGTCAAGTCCCACTGAAGGCCCAGGTACAAAATGCATGGACCGCAACTGCAACAGACTATAGACAATAATCTCGGAATTGGGGATGTAAATCTCAAAACTGATTTGAACATAGCATTAAATGAAAAACAGGAGAGGAAGGAAAAATACAACATAATCTAATGAAATAAACAAGACAACTCCCTCTTGGTGCTATCTCCCTGGGTGCCTTCAGTCATAAACAACTGAAGCTTTGTTTCAGTACGCTTCGGTTTCTCCAGACTCCAGAGACATTTATCACCTCTGAGCTCTGCTGACAGACCACAACCCGAGGAGGCGGAGGTGGAACAACACGGAGCACTTCATTTTACATTCTTGTGTCCAAAAGCTTAACTCACCCTCTCTCACAACGTGTGCTGATCTATACAGTATTTCCACAGATCTGGTGTGAAAAGAACACAAACTGCCTTCACAAAGCGAAATGCGACGAGCAGGCGTGACAAAATGGCAGTGGAGTTAAAAATGCAGTGAAGACCAGAATATATATATAAAAATAAATCAAATCTCTGTACATTTTGTATTGGTTTTCCATAGTCTAATGATTCTCATAGATCAGCTGATGCCCAAACTGTGAACCTATCGACATACAAAAATATATATTATTATCAATCAGTTTCTAATCACTATACTTTGAAATTCTTTGGTTTTGGTTGGAAGATTGTAAAATCAAAGCATGATGATATTCCAGCCATCCTTGGTCAGAGGGTAAGGGACAAAAATTGGCCATTTCATTAGTTTAGAAGTTTCATCCAAATGTGATAAAGGTCTATGGAGGGTGTAAAAAGTAGTATTTATTTAAAAAAAAAAAAAAAAAAAAGCCTTAGCAGGCTTCAAATGTGAAGCCATAGATGTTGCTGTTGTATGCCACCGGAGAGCTGGTGGGTGGATTGGAAATATCAAGTGGATATGTGAGGAAGAAACTTACATTTGCAATAAGACTTAAAAGTTTTAAGCTATTGGGCAGTTTGGGTTGAATTTCTATCCACATTTACATCAGATTTTACTTTTCATTCAGATTTTCTTTAGTTTGGTGGGCATCTCTTCCCACCAAATCGATAGAATGTTAAGCTACTCAAATATCACCTGTTCATAGTTCATATGCACCCTTAAGTTAATACTTTAAGTACATACAGACACTCCCCAACTTACGTTTTAGTCAAGTTCCGGACAGCAGAACACAAGTTGAAAAAGAATGCAAGTTGTTACTGCATGTGCCAGTAACGTATGACTGTTCATACTGTACATCCATAAATACTATTACCGTATCTCATAAAACATCCATAAATCAATTATTAAACATAACATTGTAAAATAATAACATTAATTTCAAATAAATTGAATTCAAGAAAAATAATTTCAAATAAATTTTTATCAAATGGTGAAGGAGGAGGAATCATATAGAGGCTTGCCGTCAACGTCACTTTTACTATAGCAGTTTCTCCATTTCTTCAATCAGCTTTCCTCGTTTCTTGCTGATCACCGTTGACTGCATCACCACTGAACCTTTTACATGCTCCAAGATGCAATCTTTCTGCTGATAAATGGTTCCGATGGTAAACGGAACCATTTGGAAGAAATGTGCAACGTTCACCTGTTTTTCACCAGCATCAATTTTTTTGAGAATAGCCATCTTCGTTTCAAACGAAATGGCTTTCCGCTTTTTCCTTTTTTACCACTATCACTAGTAGGCTTACACTTCTGATCAACCATATCTGCGTACTGTATGCAAAACAGTGTAAACACGAAGATAACAGAGACAACATCTTAATGCTCGTTGAACTGGGAAGAAGCAAGGCACGTTCAGTCTGTCGTTTGTAACCTATGAATGCAGCGTCATGTAAAAGCAGCATTTGAACGTCTCGTACTATGGAGAGTGCACTAAACTCAAACTCTGAAATGAGAGAGAACAAAAAAAAACTAAAATCTAAAAACAAGGCGAATGAATGCAAGTTGGAGAGCGTCTGTATATACAGTTAAACTTGTTAACCAGTACACATTTTGAATGGAAATAAATTAATATTTAGTTGTAACCATTTATTTGTGAATCTAACCCTCTTTCATTCAACATACTGGCTGTAACGCAGATTCATGTGGGCACATTCAAGGAAGTATTTATGTATAATTTGTACACAGGTAGAAAGGGGCAATAGTAATCAACTCGTGTTTATGGACATGAAAAATATTTTAGATATTTCTTTCTTTACTTAAAATCGGGAAATGATGTAAGCATCCACTGCTGGACATTTAACACCAGTTTTCATCTCAAATGTTTTTTTTAATGAAATATGAGGTGAAGAAATATACTTTATGGTGTTTAAGGTTTGATGTTGAAATATTACCCGTGTTTTATTTTCTCCTGTTTGAAATTTATAACAAAAGGGATATTTGTCTCACGTTCCCAAGTTAAAGATAAGTAAACAGAAATCAAGAATGAATCAAGATAACCAGTCACCAAGTCCAAATGATCTACTGATGTAACGACAAGTACTTGTTCATTATGTACAACATTAATTGATCATTATAAAATGGTGCCCATGGAGATCATGTGAGCTTGGATCTTGTTTAGGAGAACTTTGAGAATCATTAAAAAGCAAATCACAGCATCCACGCACCCGAGAGACCAGAACAATGAGAAATCCCAAACTCATTTCAGTGTATTGTTGTGCGCCCTACTTAGATTGCCTAACAATCACAACCAGTGGATTTTATATGACGTTCTGCATGAATAATACTAAGGGGGTTTAAAAGAGACGTTGCATGCACCAGAAATCAGCTTAATTAAGCATCTGGGCCACCTGGCTCCTGTGGGCTTCCCCCAGATGAGGTTAAGTGGGACTGGGCAGTAGATGATGTGCATCCAGTCACGACATGACTAAACCCACTGTTTGTCAGCTTGATCACCTCCTACCAAGTGCAAGTATGAACTCCAAGCAAGGGCAGGACCTGCACCCAGAGCTTTAGTCACACCATTTAGACGTGTTAATTGCAATTTACTGGACCAGGACAACTCACGGAAGGATGCATTTGATGTGAAAACAAACAACAACCACCTGCTTCCCTGAAACACACACCCATGCCTCCCCAATGTTTGTTAATGATATGTTAAAATTTGCATCCATCAGTTGTCTGTGCCATCGTGGACACGGGAAATACGCTGGAACAAAGTGGAATATGCGGTTTTGAACAAAGCAACCATTAAATGTTTGCCAAGAAAGCTTTTCTGACAACTTCACTTAAGAGACAGGATCTTCTTTCAGCCTAATCTCAAATAATAATAATCTAATGGTATCAGAGAATGGACAAGTAATGGGCTAGTGGCCTAATGTTTAGCATTGATTGAGGTCTCTTCTAATGGAAATGAGTGCAAAATACACTACTGGTTTAGCAGAAGTTTGAATATTAAATATTTGAGAGGACATGGGACACTACACTTAAAAAAAATAATTTAAAGGAAGTTATAATGTCACCACGGTAACAAGAGCATTGTCCAAGCTTGTACCCTCAAGAACAGAAATATTCCATACAAGGATCAGACTTACCTTATTGTGTCTTCAATAAGTCGATCTGAGCTGTAAGGGGAAAAATGAAGACTTGTAAGTAGCCTGAATTGATAACAGGATGAATGAATGACCAAAGGGAAGCATCACCTATTGTTAAATGAGATCCGTGCAGTACTACATTCACTGTAAACGTGGTGAAAAAACAGTGATGAAATTCTCATTCCCTTTTGAAAAGGATTTTTTTTATTACTTATTGCGAATGCACAAACATTATTCAATGCAAATAAGTCAAAAGAATAAAAAAAAAAAATGCAACCAAATGCAACTATTAGACTTATAGCACAGCAACAATAAATATCTTTGCAAATGAAAATGATTGTGTAAACCATCACAATTAACTAAAACATAAATCCACATAATTTCTAATAACTTAAGTGTGCACATACATAAAAAAATAAAACAGCCGATACCTCTCAAAACCATATCGTTTTATTTATTTATTTTCTAAATGGCAAGCCCCGGGTAAAGCAAAGCCTGACAGCACAGGAACCTTGTTCATCTTTCCGAAACAGACAGGACCCTGCTTTACCAGACAACTCCAATTCGATATACAGGGATCCCTCACTTTTCGCGGTTAATGGGGGGTCGAAACCCTACGCGAACACCGAATTTCCGCGAAGTATGATCAACCCCCCTGACTGATGTATACATACATGTGTGTATATAATATCAATAAATACATATTCAACACTATAAATGCTTATAACAACAAACATTCAAAAACAACGCACAAGATGTAAATAAAATATAAATAAAATACACACATGTAGTTGTACACAGATGTAAATAAAGTGTAAGAAATGTGTTTGGGAGTTGAGTACCAAACCTGAGTCGATAGTGAACTTGAGGCCTTTCCCTTAACTTTTTCCCTATTTAATAGTGAAAAAGTTAAGGGAAAGACCGCAGGATCACTACCGACTCTGGTTTGGGACACAGCCTCTGAAATCTCGCAAGCTGATTGGTCAAGACGAGTTTCCCTGTATTCGTGTTAACACATGAAGAGGCTGGGATCCGAATCAGAGTCAGTAGAGGCCCCTCGCTGCATTTCCCCCCCTATTTTTCGATGAATATTTAAAAATCCTCAATGCACTGAAACTGCAGAACCTGAAGCGCGGTATAGTGAGGGATGACTGTACACTAACGAGATCACAAACATTAAGCCTGCTCCACAGCTTCCAAAATACAGCAGTGCTGCAGAATGTTGGCAATGAAAAAGGCTGCAGTGGGTTTAACAGGTTTAACACTACACTGAGGGAGGGGAAAAATAAAAATTATTCACACACGAGCAAGGACTTTGTGAAAGTTATGGGATACTGTGATTCTGTTAATCAGTCATATAAATATTTAGGCTTTGCCTAAAAGCAGAGCTCCAAAAATGTTTGCTTTTATTTTCAGTAATGAAACAGCTGAAATATAACTTACTGTTACTTTTTAACCCTAAAATGGTTACCAGGGTGGACTTCACCGCGTCCTGGTTACCCCTAGCAACGCCCCCGGGGGCCATTTTGGAGAGACACTGTACAACGGCGTCCTGTTTTTCCTAATATTTCCGTATAAAAATGTCGAGAGGAAGCGTGAAACCAAAGAAAGACGCACAGACGAAGTATTACTTATGTACTGAGTAGAGGAGAAGAGAGGAGAAGACCCATACGAACTGGAAAACTGGTCGGAGAACGTGGAACTTCTGCCGAGTGTTTCATGCATGGACATTGTTACCTACTTGTTGTTCACACCGAGTCCGTTCACGAA
>JAQNCB010000013.1:19073370-19084583 GCA_030068295.1 Euristhmus nudiceps
GCTACCTTCCTGAATACCTTCGCTCCAACCCTAATCATGCCCACCTGACCATCCAGTCATCTAATCAAGGCTTCAGAATTTGAAATGAGTAAGTTTGACTCCTTGATTAGATGACTGGATGGTCAGGTGGGCATGATTAAGGTTGGAGCGAAACATTTTTAGGAAGGTAGCTATCCAGGAGCAGGATTGAGCACCCCTGGTTTATAGAGTTGATTTTTATAGCCAGCTCAATTTCAGTGGAAATGGCGTCTATCTGCTTTTGAACTTAAGTTCTTCAAATATATCACATAGGATTCCATCCTTAACCTACAGAAATGGGTCTAAAAGCTTTTTGTTAATCACATACTCACGTGTGACGAGAAAAGTGATAGCATTAGGGTTCACAGGACTGTTTCCTGGGTTCCCAAACTGCAGACCTGCACTTCGATGGTGAAACTTGACCTCCTTAATTCCCTCATCACCCATTTGAACCTTATCGTCCTGAAATTGACATGGCAGCCACTGGACATCATAAACAGACTGACTTCCCCACACACCTGCGCACAAACAAAAGAAGATAGAACACTGTAGGTTCAAGCTGGAGATGGAAATAAGGCGACTTGAGTTTCCTTACTTGAGTTGAAATTAAACCAGAACAAATCATGATTACTATACATCATAGGTGTCGGACTGAGGCCCGGGGGCCAAATCCGGCCCGCCCCTCATTTAAGGTGGCCTGCAAGCTTTCAACGAATATGATTATTGTACATTCTTTATAATATAAATATAGTGGTGTCATGGCGTGGCAGAAGTCCGCCACCAGAGGGCGCTGTTGAGGCGCTTGGTGCCTAATTCTGTGTTGATATTTTCCAGCTGTGTTGAGTTAGGAGGGCTTTAAAAGCCCTTGGAATTCATCTGTTTGTCGGTTCATTTTCGTTTGTTTCAGGTAGTGTTATCCAGGCCCTTTTTCTGATGGTTTGATTTCTGTTTTCCGGTCAGCCTGTCTGTTAGATTTTCCTCAAAGTAAAGGGGTCTTAGTTTGTTTTTTCTTAAATAAAGACTTTTTGGTTCTACATCTACTCTCCAGCCATTTGGTCTTCTGCCTACTATCTGCAAATGGAGCATACCACCCTCCAACATTATGGCGTCGGAGTGTCTCGCCGTCCGCCTCCTGACATAGTGGTCCCTAAACTATGGTCCGCGGGCCAGATATGGCCCGCCTCCACATTTTGCCCGGCCCTCTGAACAATACCAGAGATGCATTATGATTTTTTTTTCCAGTCTGGACACGTGATTGAGACTTGTACGTGCATAGAACGTAACATTGTATTCCACCCTATTATTTGGTTATTATTTATTTAATAAATAGTGTTATTTATTTCATTAGTTGTTATTTATTTTCCTGTTAAGATCAGAGAAAGGGTTAATATTTGGTTATTTGTGGCTTTCTGGAAAGCACAATAAATGTTTACGTTTAGACACTTCTGCAATCGTCACACTTTTTGTTACAAACTGACTCCGGCCCCCATCAGAGAAGGGAAAAGTTGTTTGGCCATCAACGAAACATTTGGGGACCCCTGCTTTATATTGATCATTACAGTGAAACCTAGTTTCATCATCTATCCACTAGGTGGAGGCAGCCTATTTCAACAGTTTGTCATTCATGACTCAAGAAAGATTGCATGATAGCTTTGTTGCTGTTAAGCCCTTTTTTGTTCAGCTGTTATTCGGCTCTCAATCACAATGAAATTTTAGTGATGAGTTTGACACACCTGCTGTACATCATCGACCAGGAAAAAAACGTTCAATTTCAAGAATAAAGTGAAGATCCTGCAGGCAGAAATGACAGGTATAGTCATATCGTTAAATTATGTGTAAAGGGTAAAACTCAGCAGTTATACAGCCATGAAAAAATTTCCCATTTGAAGTGGTTTCTTAATTTTTTTCATGGCTGTATTTTACGTTCAGCACCAATGGATCATCTTATATCGAGCTTCATAATGTTCTGCCCTACCCACTCATATACACTCACATTTTCCAAAATTACTTAATCCTATTAGGGTCGTGGGGAGGCAGGAGCCTACCTCAGCCGACATTGAACACACCGGACCACACCTACCAACTCAACCGTTCATGTTAATGGGAAACCAAAGTAGCCGAAGGAAACCCATGCAAGCAGGGGAGAACATGCACTCTCCACACAGAAACACCTGAGCCTGGGACTCGAACCAACCTATGAGGCAGGTGTGCTAACTAATACTCCACCCTACCATCCTCAATTATACAAATTCATTCATTTTCTAAATCGCTTATTCCTACTTAGGGTCGCAGGGAGGCTGGTGCCCATCTCAGCCGACTCTGGGCGAGGGAAGAGCACACCCTCACACCTGGATAGCTCGCAGCTCGCAGCTTATGCAGCCTACTCTTGACACCCACAGACAGTGCGAGACAAATTTGCTGCACTGGGGGGACGGGGACGGGGACGGGGACGGGGACGGGGGGGACAGCAGCAGTGACAACTGTTGACAGTGGAGTTTGAACCCCAAACCCTGGGATCAGCAAATCCAGCACCTTACCACTGCCCTTATACAAATTATACAAAACAAATTTTTCCTTCACAACACCAAACATTATATGTTATACATTTATGACTTTTATATTAGAAGTGTTGTTGCTATTTAGAGGGACTAATAAAGACTTTTTTTGTAAATGTTAATAATATTTGGGTTTAAGGAATTCAGTAGAGTAAAAGAAAGTCTTGAGGAAGTGATAAAGGATTTTCTCTGAACAGTGTGCTCACAGTACAATGAATACTTTTCATTTAATCTGAATTTCCATTAATCAGAAGGAAGTACAGAAGTCAGGTGTCAAATGGCTGAGAGAAGATAGCTGTGGAGTGAACATTCCTCTGGTTATCTGTGTTATATCTTATTTATTATAAAGGACACATAGATCAGACATTAAAACAGCTCACCTGAAAATAACAAAGCCAGAAATAGTCCAGCAAAAGCAGTAATCATGATAAATACGGAATCCGAGATCAACAAACTGCCATGCAAACTCTCTCTCTCTCTCTTTCTCTCTTTCTCTCTTTCACTTTCGCTTTCGTTTCAGTGTAACTGCAGGTAAATCCTGCTCACTCGCACTTATCCAGAGTAACGCACAGGACATTTCTCTCGGTTTTTTTTTATTCAACAGCAACTGAGCAACATCATGCACCTTTCCAAAAACATCTCAAACCACGATTTAATGAAATAAATAAATAAATAAGCCAATAAAAAGCCCAGGCACGGCTGAGAATGCAGAAGAGATACAGAGAGACCGCTTGTCGCCAGAACGCACGGGGGCGCTACTCACCCAGAGGCGAGTGATTTATTCCTGTAGTTCTCTCTTCACTCTGCACTTGTTTATGCGGAAGTGGGAGCCTGGTGTTGACGGTTCAGTCCGCATGCGTATCACAGAGAAGACAGACGGATAAAGTGATTATTTCTGAGTCTCACAGTTGGGGTTCGGTCCCGGGTTCCGTATCGCAGGGTTTTATTTCCACCGCTGTGAATCTGCACGGAATAAACTCTTGAACCATTTGCTCCCATCGTTCCAACATAAGAAATTATGGACCAAGGTAATAATAAAGTAAAAAGAATCATTGTTTTCACATCTGCTGTACATTTTCATTCAATTCTGAGGCTTGTGTTTGTTATTGGTCTGGGATTTATTTTAAATTTAAAAGTACAGGTTCCTGCAGTGTAGTACAGTGAAATACTGTATTTACAATTATATAAAATTTGTATTCTCCTCCAGTGGTATGCTATATGTATATGCAGTGTAGTAATCTATGTTGCAAAGGTAATGTTTTAATGTGATATTTTATCAGGATGAAAACATCAGATCCATGTGGGAATGTGTCCATTCCTTCTTTTCATTCCATACATCCTGCATTAACAGTTAGCAGTTAAGTAAACACTTCATCCTGGTTAGTATCAGTTTAATATATCTACCTCTGGAATGTCAGTCCCCTGAAAGTACACACACACACAAACATTTTATATACAGTTATATTTTTATGCAGAGCGGCTGGTGGCGTAGTGGTTACAGTGTTGGGCTCATGATCAGGAGGTCATGGGTTCAAATCCCAGTTAGACCCCCTCTTTGCTTGGACCCCTGGCAAGGTCTTAACCACAAGTGTGCATCTGTTCACCCAGCAGTATAAATGGGTGCCAGTAAAAATACTGGGCTGGTAACTTGTGATGGACCAGCGTCCCATCCAGGAGGAGTTGAACTCCTAGTTGCCTCATGCAACAGAAACCGAGCATAAGCACCAGCAATGATGAGCCACTGGGCTCGGGTGTAAAAGTCCAACAGGCTTTACCTTATATTTTTCTGCAAGGTATAATCACTCTTACTCATTTGTGAAACTACTTGACCGTATTAGGTTCACAGGGATGCTGGAGCCTATCGCAGCCAATACTGGGCAAAGGCAAGATACACACGGAATAGCTCACCAGACCATCAGGACAACACACATTACCATTCACATGCACAACCACAACTAGGAACACAATTAGGAACATTTGCATGTCCTTGGACTGTGGGAGAAACCTGGAGTATTCGGAGGAAACCTCACAAGCACCGGGAGAGCATATAAACCCCACACAGAAATGCACAAGCCAGGACTCGAACCCAGGAATGTCTTGCTGTGAGGCAGATGTTCTGACCACTATGTCACTCATGTGAACTACAGAAAAAGGGTGGTTTTCTCTTTATTTAAAGGTGCCGTGTGTAACATTTTGGATGTATTAGTGGAAATTAAGTACATTATCAATAAATAAGTTTTTATTCATCCATAAATATTAAAAAATGTTAAGCTTTCTGTCCCTTAGAATAAATTGTGTATGTTGTTTTTGAATGTTTAATTGTTATTATAAGCATTTATAGTGTTGAATATGTATGTATTGATATATACATCAGTCAGGGGGGTCAATCCTACTTTGCGCAAATTCGGTGTTCGCGTAGGGTCTCGACCCCCCATTAACCGTGAAAAGTGAGGGATCCCTGTATTCCAGATATTATTAAGAAAAATTAAAATCGCATTAAGGTGACTTGCATTGCAGTTGTGAAGCACAAGGAGACCTTTTTTTTTCTAGTAGAAAAGGCAATAGCATGCAGATATTCACTCACTTGCCTAACCACTTAATCCTATCTCAGCAGACTCTGGGTGAAGGCACATTGAACAGTATGCCAGACCATCGCAGGGCCAGCATTTTAACAGCTACCTTATAACTAGTGTTATCTGTTTTGCCTTCAGAATCCTGGCTGAGCTGTGAGAAGACTGCAGTCTTGCAGGGTGGATTTCTGCTGGCGAATCAGTTATGTCAGCCAGAGCCTTTGTCTGCTTTGAGAAAGGAGGACTGGAAACATATTGGACGCCCTATTGTTCAGGCTGTCACCGAAGTATGTGGACAGTTGTGTGTAACCAACCATGAGAAGCTTCACTGGAGAAAGAGGATTCTGTGTATTCTATGGAGCAAAATTTTGGAGAATGAGAAGGGGAAAGATATTGATATGAGATGGAGGGTAGATCCATTATTTGCCTTTCAGAATAGCCTCCCTGATATTAATCATACAGTCATGTTTGAACTCATCAAATCCATGGGCTTCTCCAGTATCTTTGTTGAATTGCTTTGGTGCTTTGAATCAATCCAACAGTGCACAGAGCTGGAAAAATTAGTGAAACATGTTACAACGGACAGTACTGAAGCTGATGTGAAATTGTTGCTGGAGGTGTGGTGGGAACTGTTGAAAGGAAGAAAAGAAACAGAGGACAACCTAGACCAAATCATGAGCACCCAGTGTGCACATTTCACACAGAACACCCCTGAATGCTCACCACAAGCTTCAAAACGATTTAAACTAGACCCAGATTTGGACATGCCCCCCACATGCATAATGTCCATCCTGTTTCAAGGACTGAAGGATGTAAAGGATACTCTAAGTTCATCAGAGCTATGTCGTTTTGCTCTCTCCAATTGTTTAGACATGCTATACACCGTCTATCTTTTGAACCATGCAACAGATCTCCCAGTGGAAGTCAAACTCCAAAATATTGTCCGTTCAGTTCGCCTGCAAAAGAGAAATAATCCTTTAGAAGGGGTTGATCTTATTCAGGCCATACGTGAATCTTACAGAGATCTTGCTGCTGTACTCACTCCTGCTCAAAGCAAGCCATGTGGAATTACACTGATCCAAGCCATGGACACAGTACTTGAAGTAATACATGCATGGGAAGACAGAGGGTTATTGAGGATGAACACTAATGACCCTAGTGCTTTAGCAATCCGTCTCAAGGACAGTCTGGAAAGAGTTACAAAGTCTTTGGAAGTCCAGTCTGGGAACCTCGGGGAAAATGGAGAGAAGGTTAATAACTTAAAAAGATCTTTAAAAGATTTACTTGCATCTTCATCTTTTTATGTGCCTGAAAGTCCAACAAATGATATTGCAAGTGTTGCCATAGCAATCATTGATGGCAATCTGAAGGGTTTTGAGGATTTTCCTAAACTTTTTGCCTCCAAACTGAGTCAGACTGTCAGTGATTCTGATTGGCTAAGCTGCCTTGAGAGGAATAAAGGTGCATTTCAGAAAAAATATCTTGTCATGTCATTAGTCTCTTCACTCATATCCAAATGCCAAAGTGATGCTGATGTAAAATACTGCAAAAGGTTCAAGGATATTGTTGTGGATATATTTTCCCAGCTGCCTTTACCAGACAAGAATGCGGTGCTTTCTGAAATTCTTACCCTATCTAAGAATGGTTTGCATGGCTGCCTTCCCAGCTCTGTAACAAAAGGTTATGAGAATGAGCTCAATCTGGCTTTTAATTGCATTATTCAAAGTGAAGAAATAAGCAGCCTAAACTCAGCTGTCAATGCTGTGGCTCGCGTAGCCTTCCAGAACCCCGAGGCCACCATGCATCGGTGCTGCCACATGGCTGTGGTGAACCTTGGTGCTCATACTCTCCTGGCTCAGATTCTCCAGCAGCTCTCTGGACTTGTGAGTACATCCAGCCATCCAAGTGGGACAAGAAACAAAGAATACAACTTACTATGCAGATGTCTGCAAGAGACTATGTGGAACAAACTCTCCTCACCTCAAGAGGAAGACCAGTTTCTTTCTTTCTTGTCAGCATTGATGAAGTCCAACATTACTGGCCAAAGTGGAGAAGAACTGTGCTTTCTTCTACCAGAAGATATTGTACATGCTATTGTCCTGCCTTACCTTTCTTTTCCATGCCCCCAACCCTGCAGACTTGAAGTTTGCCTACGACTTTTCCAATCGGTTTTAGCATGTACATACTCGGATACACAGTGGATAATGAACTGCTCTGCGTTTGCTCTTCTATATTGTCTTGCACAGCTTTTAAATAATTGCAGCAAGTGCTGGGAGCAACCACTAGAAGGTGATGTTGGTTTATCTCTTGAAACCAAAGAACTGTTGATCGCCATTCTGACCACAATGAGCAAGGCAGTTGGAAAGGAAGTATCTCTATCTCTTAGTTCATGGTCCAGAGCGCTTTCTTGGCTTTATACAAAAGTAGAAGAACTGGACTGGACTGTCCGCATTTACCTGAAAGACGTATGGGGACAGCATTTTAAATATGAGGTGCCAAGCTCCCTCATGGATGTATCTGAGCTTTCTGAACAGGAGTGGTCTGGATTGGTGTTGCCTCACTATGGACAAGGCACTGGCCTGTTGGCCTGGCTTGAATGTTGTTGTATTTCAGATCATGTTCAGAAAATAATGCTGGACTCCCTATCTCTAAACATGCTCAATGCAGAGGAAGTCAACATGTTCAGCAAAGGTTTAATGGTGGCAGTATCTCAGGTTCTCCCCTGGTGTACAGCTGGTGAATGGCAGCGACTACTAAAAGTGTTGCGTGAACTTCTCCAGTCAGATAAACTTCATGTGCCATACTCCCTGGAATATGTGGAATTCCTCCCATTACTTGACCTTCGTTGTTTCGCTTATGATTTGCAAGTGTCTGTGTTCCTGCTGCGTACGTTCCAGCTGCTCTCTGGCTCCAGCTGTGCAGGATGGCTGCCTCCACAAGGCTGGGTGCATGTAGGCGGGCTCTGCGCTTCTGCCATGAAGAGCATCATAGACTCTGTGAAGAACAAAGTGTCCCTCCAGTCCACCACCACTTCCCCAGAAAGCCCCAAACTGAATCGTGGAAATCTCTGTAAGGAGGTTCTGTTTGTCCTGACTCAGCTGTTCTGCCATGTGATCCACATGCAAGTGATGATTCCTGGACAGCCAGAGCCTTTGTTTCTGTGCGCACTAGACATTCTTTCCCACTATGATGCTGTGATGTCTGCATTCCCCAAAAGCAGCAATGCCCTACAGGTAGTTAATACACGCCACTTCCTTACAACCATTACAGACAATCTACAATGCACAGATATGAAAGCTGTCCTGCACCAGAAGATTGCTCAGCTTTGAGAATGAAATGTCAAATAAGAATTATTGATTTAGGAATAATTTTCTTTACATGCTTCCAATTCTTCTCCAAAAAAATTGGTATTGGTGCAGAATTTGCTTGTCTCTTGTTGATTGTATTGGGCTATTAGAAAAACACAGCTTCAGATTCTTCTCCAATAAAATGGTAATAGTACAGTATTTGTTTGTCTCTTGTTTATTGAATTGGGTGATAAGAAAAACACAGAACCTTACCGCATTTCATTGAAATATTGAATGTTGGTACACTTTTCAACTGCAAATCAGATCATAAATTAAACTCCGTTAACTGTGTAAAATGGTACCAGGTTACTTATGTTTTATAATTGTAGGCTGTTTCCTGAGTTTAATAAATAAAACCAGGGGAAAAAAAGCATCAGGGGTCACCAACATTGTGCCCGTAGGCACCAGGTAGCCCTCAAGGACCACATGAGTAGCCCGCCAGCCTGGTCTAAAAATAGCTCATCATAGCCCCACTTACCAGTGAGCTGCATCTAATTTTTTTGTTGTTATTCGTTTTTAAAATCACACTTGCACTTGGTGTGAAATTGAAAATGACCGTATTAAAAAAAAAACGTAAAATTTTTTTAAATTTATATTAGAGCTAACTGGTCTTTGGTTGCTAGTTGCTTTTTGGGAGTTTTTCAACAGTTTCATGAAAAAAGACTACTGTTTGTGCAAATCTGTTTTTAACTCGCAGGCTTTTTCCGCTCGTAGTGTGCTGCTGAGTGAGTAGTTAGCATGGTAGCTTGCGTGGCATGCTTGTGGGCGCAGTGAAGGCGAAAAGATGATTTACCCCCGAAAACATGGCAGAAAAGAGAAAGAAAGCATGTAATTTTCACAGTGAATGGGAGGAAGAGTTCTTTTTTTTTACCACTGTGAAAGATTCTTGCGTCTTGTTTGCAGCGCAACTGTGGCAACGGCAAAGCTGCACAATGTTGAGACATTTCAGAACGTGTCATGCAAGCTACCATGCTAACTACCCACTGGGCAGCGCACTGCGAGCAGAAAAATCCCCTGTAGATTTGGTGATAAGTAAAATCTGAAACTTGATTTTGTCTGTTACATCAGTGATGACTAAACATGTTGCAACTTAGTTCATGATTTGTTAAAAACTATTGGCTAGTTAAAATGGCTAGTGGCTAGTTAAAATATTGTAGAAGTGATCGTTTGAAAATGTAAATACTTGCAGATTTCTATAAATGAAGTGTTGCCTGTTGATATTTATCTGTTTCCTACCTTGTTAAATCATTGTTGATAATTATTGTGAGATCATTAACATGATCAGTGCAGAATAACATAATTAAAGGTAAATTGGGCAGATTTGCTATTTCAGAAGTGTGTATCAAACTGATAGCCCTTCGCATTAATCGGTACCCAAGAAGTAGCTCTCAGGTTTCAGAAAGGTTGGTGACCTCTGCTGTACATAAAAATGTTAAATTCTAGTAGAAAGCGGAAGAGCATGCAGACATTCACACATTCATTCACTTGCCTGATAACTTAATCCTTTTAGACTCCAGCCTCCATGTGATCCTAGCTCAGCAGACTCTGGGTGAAGGCAGGGTACACCTTGAACAGCTTGCCAGACCATCGCAGGGTCAACATACACACACAACAATTCACACTTGCATATATGGGCAAATTGGAACAGACAGTTAGCCTAATGTGCATGTCTCTGGACTGGGAGGAAAATTGACTACCCAGAGGAGACCCACATAAGCACAAGAAGAACATGCAAACTCCTCACAGAAACTCCCGAGCCTGGGACTTGAACCCAGGACCGTTTTGCTGTGAGACGGACATGCTAACCTCTACAACACCTGACCAAATTCAATAATATCTAACATGACAAAAATATTCTTATACTCAGAACCACAAGCAATCCTATTATACCTCAGGGAAATGACGATTCGAGGGAGAAATCAATCAACATCATCTTCTGCTTAATCCGGGGTCGGGTTGTGGGGCAGCAGACTAAGCAGTGTGGTCCAGACGTCCCTCTCCCCAGCCACTTCCTCCAGCTCATCCGGGGGGACGCCGAGGCATTCCCAGACGAGAGTCGGTCCCTCCAGCGTGTTCTACTCTCAACATGGCGAAGCAGCAGTTCTACTCTGAGTGCCTCCTGGGAGCAGCCTCGCCACCCTGCAAAGAAAGCTCATTTCAGCTGCTTGTATCTGCGATCTTGTTCTTTCGGCCACTACCCAAAGCTCATGACCATAGGTGAGGGTTGGAACGTAGATTAACTGATAAATAATGAGCTTTGCCTTCCGGCTCAGCTCCCTCTTTACCACGTCGGACCAGTACAAGCTCTTCTTTACAGCCTGTCGATCTCCTGTTCCATTTTTCCCCTCACTAGTGCACAAGACCCCGGAATACTTAATCCACTTGGTGCAGGACCTCATGCCAGACCCAAAGGGTGCATTGCACCCTTTTCCAGCTGAGAACCATGGGCTCAGACTTGGAGGTGTTGATTCTCATCTGTCCTGCTTCGCACTCAGCTGTGAATTTCTCCAATGAGAGCTGAAGGTCCCAGCTTGATGAGGCCAAAAGGACAATGTCATCTGCAAAAATTGGTAACAACAGGTCAAATTTGTTTCCAGTGAGGGTAGGAGTCTGCCAAGGCTGTCCTTTGTCACTGATTCTGTTCATAATTTTTATGGACAGAATTTCTAGGTGTTTTTTAGCCTCCCCTCAACGCCGTGGCTAAAAAACACCTAGAAATTCTG
>JAQNCB010000013.1:19089233-19100346 GCA_030068295.1 Euristhmus nudiceps
ATTACATGAAGCAATTACTGGCAGTGAAATGCTTAAACTGCTCATGCTCATGGTTAATGGGCTTTTGCTCTCTTTGTTGTTAAGGGAAAAAATAGGTGTAACACTGATAAAAAGGATGTATCTTGAGAAGTGCAATGTCCTCAAGAAACGCTCAAAATTCACCAGAGAGAACGTAAAAACCCAGTAGCCTCCCAGTAGGACCCCCGGCCTACACATGTGTCTATTCACTCAAAAAAAAAATTTGCCCCCCGGAAATATTCTTCTAGTTGTGCCCCTGCATCTGGACATGCAGAATCAGAATCAGTTTTATTGGCCAAGTATGTGCACACATACAAGGAATTTGACTCCTGTATTATGTTGCTCTCAGTGTACTTACATAGATAAAGAAAAACATACAAAACAGGAACAAAAAACAACTGAACAATAAATTAAAGAAAATACAAGAATAGTAATGTGAGAGTGGGTGATATGTGCATTGTATGCTTATATATATATATATCCAGAAGGCCAGGATTTTATCAATATGCCTTTAAAAATATCAGGAAGGGCTTTAAAAAACAAACAAAACAACACACACACACACACACACACACACACACACACACACACAAAAGAGTTTCAGCCCTCCAAAAACTTACCCAATGCATACATAGGAAGATTTGTGCAACATTTGAGTTAAAAGTACCATGCGTGATTATTTACCAACTGTTAAAGGCTCTGTTATGAATATAATTATAGTTATAACAAATATAGCAGGCCAGGGTTTAATTTATTTGTACATTTTGAGACCCTAGCATGGCTATGTGGCTTCAGTTAAAGAGCTGTGAAAACCTGGGACTACATGGCATTATTTTATGTGAAATTTCACACCATATATGGCATATTTTGCTAATTTAAATGTATGTGCTTACTTACCTTTTTAGAATTATTTAGCTTTGAAGGGGAACAACACAAATAACAACTCTTTCTGCATTCTAATGAAGCCAATGTTTACTTAAATACATCATGAAATTGCAATGATATGACATAAAATAAAGCAAAACAGTATTTGTTGGGATGAAGTGCTCAAAAGCCACGAAAATATCTCATTGGGTTTCTGCTCGAGTTTATATTGCCTAGCTAGAGCTGGAATAGTGGATGGTGCATGTATGATTTGCTCTCAACACGTGGCATCTGATGCAAGCCACATACAGCAGCTGGCCCATGTGGATGCATGAACCTTCCCCTCATATCCTGCTCCTCTTCATATTTGTGGGTGATAAATTCAGACAGTATACTCTCCCACCTGGATCTCCTGTGGCTCTCTAATGTGTCATCATAAGACAATTGGCCGACCTGACAGTGAGAGTCTAAACACGATACCCTCAGCTCTTGGGGTGGTCCTTGACAAATTGCCAGTGATTTGAACTTTACATCACAAACCATCACATGTAGATGAATTTATTTACAGTGGAATTATTTATTTTGAATAATACAGACAGCTATGAAGTTAGTTGGTGTGAGACAAGAGGATGCGGAGGACAGAGATGGATGGAAACGGATGATTCGCTATGGCGACCCCTGATGGGAGACTCATAGACATCCCTCAACCATTTTTGTTGAAGGCCTTCGAGAGCTTTTGAAATCTTGATGACTCCATACACTTCAAGAGCAAAGAGGACACCAGACCTCAGATATCATTTTTAAATCAGAGCGGTTCTAATCGATGGCACCTAGTGTGGGACACCTGATTCTAATCTTGTGGATGTGAAGGTGACTGATCTGTTTTCGAATTAAAATTATGAAAATGACTGTAAAGTGTCAATCGTTTTCTGCATTATTGTACCATATGCACTATGATTGATGGCATTGATTCATTTACCAAACTGCTTTCTCTTACTCGGGTTGCAGGGAGACTGGAGACTTTATTAGCTGACTTTGGGTGAAGGTGGAGTACACACTCCGCGGACAACTCGCCAACCTATCACAGGGCCGATATGCATACAATTACACTCATACCGAGGGGCATTTTGAAAGTTAATATTAGCCTGATGTGCATGTTTTTGGATTCTAGGACAAAACTGGAGTATCTGGAGGATGGGGAGAACATGCAAACTCTACACAGAAACACGCTTGCTGAGCCCAGTACTCCAACCTAGGTCGTTCTTGCTTTGAGGCGAATGTGCTAACCACTACTCCACCATGCCACCCACTATAAGGTACAGATTCATTCATTCATTTTCTGAGCCGCTTAATCCTAATTAGGGTCGCAGGAAGGTTGATGCCCATCTCAGTCGACTCTGGGTGCTGGGTACACCCTAGACCAGGAATCCCCAACCACCAGGCTGCGGACCGTTACCGGTTCCTGGGTCAGTTAGGAACAGTGCCCTCACAAAGTCTGAATAATAAAAAAAATTATTAATTATCACAGTCTGAAAGAGATTTATTTTGAAAAATCGCATTCATAGCCAGGAGTCCATGGGAGCTAATTGGCCGAGCTCTCACAGGAGGGAGGAACGGCATACGCTCACTTCCCTGTCACTCACAGCAATCGCCAGGCAATCATGGGCATCTGTGGGCTCATTTGTACGAGGGGGCGGATAGTGCTTTCCCTCCAAGTGTGTTAGACCAACCCAAATACGCATGGCGCCACAGTTCGAAAACAGGTGGGTGGCTAATGTGACATGTCATGGAGGGGGCATGTGGCATGTGCATGCTTTTACCTCTCCCTGGTTGGTGGTGGCCATGTGACAGGGAAGGCAATAACTGATGGGTGGGAATTGCATACGACTAAATTAGAGCAAAAAATGGGCCAACCCCCCCCCCCCAAAAAAAAAAAAAAAACACTTGTCTTGGTCACTTGATCCAAATATCTTTGGAGAGCTTCCCACTTATTCAGCGGAATGGTGGGTTGTATTTTTACGCACTTTATTTTTAGTTGATTTTGTACCAGTCCGGGAAAATATTGTTTTACATGAAACCGGCCCGTGGCAGGAAAAACGTTGGGGATCACTGCCCTAGACAGCCTTCCAGTCCATCGCAGGCCCAACACTCACACCTATGGGTGATTTGGAACAGTCAATTAGCCTACTGTGCATGTTTTGCCTGGAGGAAGCCCATGCAAGCACCATGCAAACTCCACACAGGAACGTCCAAGCCAGGGAATCAAACCCTGGCCTTCTTTCTGTGAGATGGCTGTGCTAACCACTGCGCCACCATGCTGCCATGAGGGGAAAAATGTTGATTAATCTTTGAAGAGAACGATTCTGAACATTTCTGAAGAACAGAGCAAATCACAGTCAAAAAGTTTTTGTTTTATTATTATTATTACATTATTTATTTATTTCATGAACCGCTTAATCCTAATTACGGACGCGGGGAAGGCTGGTGCCCATGTCAGACCATCGCAGAGGGGAAACACACTGATGACTATACAGCTTTCTCTTAACAAAAGTCAGCAATGGTTCCTTTACATGCCTCTCTCTATCGATAGTGAGAGACATGGCCAGCCTTTGATTACCCAGTTGGCTGCACTGGGGGACAACAGTGACAACCCATTGATAGCGGACCCCAGCACCGGGCCGCCACTGACCTGGAAAATATTACTATAGTGAAATTAATAAAAACCTAAAGTTATTTATTATAGTACTAAGCTGTATAATATGTATATTTAATAATTATATAAGTATCTTAAAAGGTAACAAACTCATCCAATGCAGTAGAAAAACACGAGGAGACAAACATATAAAACATGCATAAATTTAATTGACAAAATACTGCGTGTGTGTGTGTGTGTGTGTGTGTGTGTGTGTGTGTGTGTGTGCGTGTGTCATACAGGATCCAGTTTGATCAGATTTTTTTCTGCAAAAAACATTTATGTACCATCACCATCAGACCGACTGGTCTATAGTCACATTCAGAAATGGAAAAAAAAATTCTATGTGTATTATTACAGCCTCTCTGTGCTTGCGAAGAAGACTTGAACATTATTATTATTTTTATTATTATTATTATTATTATTATTATTATTAGCATCATGAACAACAACACTACCAACAATAATAATGATAATAATAATAACAACAACAACAACTAAATAAAAGTTTATTATAGAGAGACATCATTTGATTGATGAGTGGGTACATGACGAAGTCTAGGCTGCATTCTACATTTCAAAAGTTTTCAGGAATGCACCTTGTGTATCTTTCACAACCTGCAATGGCCCATCTTTCTCTCTGGTAGAAAGAAAATGGCAGAAAGCACAGGCTTAAGTCTGTAACATCGTGTGATTTAATTTATTTAGCATTTTTTTTAATAAAACAGGAGAAGAAGTAGTTCCTCTGTCCACACACACTGCACAATGATTTCAAATTAATATACGATGATGTTAGGGTCTGCTAATGTAAACATACTTATTTATACACATATGTAACTATGAATTCTTTAGGTGTTTCATGCCATGAATGCAGGTGTAATGTTTCTTTAATACTGTGTCTCTGTAGGTGTTTTGTGCCTTTTTTTTTTTACATCATTATTTGTTACTAAATATTTAGAAGGAGCCTGCTTAGGTGACAGCCTAGACTTTGGAATGCAGCTAGTCTTTCCTTTGGGTAGTTTTATCTCCAGTTCTTTGCTGCATAACTGAATAAAAACTGTAAAAGCGCTGCTGCTAGACCAATGATATTGAATCACTACAAAAATAAGATCATGTTCTCCACACTCTTCGCAGTATTTGTGGAAATTCTTTGACAATTAGGATATTTACACCCGACCAGGAAAGGAAAAGTTGGGCTTGAGACAGGCATGATGAGGAGAAGAGGAGGTCAGAAAATAGGCCAAAAGTGCTGGGGAACCTCCACAAGGCAAAGAAAGGCTTAAGGTCCTTCGTGTGGTCATCAGCAGTAAATCTAAATGGAGACTTCATACTCTCTTGTGTCCTGTAGAGCACAAAAAAAATATACACATTTAAATGCATAAAAGGAACAAATAAAATAGATTTTTGTTCTATATTCAGATTATCAAAGTGTAAGTTAGCATAGGGAAGCACACAGAGAGGGGATTTTATAGTTGATGCTTTGTTTAATTTGGTGCACTGGTGGAGATCACAGCCCGTCATTATCAAAATTATTCCATATGTGTATTATATTACTCTGTTATAGTAGTTAGCCTATTTTACTGGTAAGATGAATTGAATAAATTCACAGAGAGCCTAGTAAGGCCGTTCTTTTTTATTCCTTGTTTAACAGATTTATATTATGTAAACCCAAGACAAGAGACAGGTGGGGAAAAAATTAAGAACAGGTACTTTTTTTTGTTTAACAGCACACCAGAACAAAAAATACAAAGAAGGGTAAAATGAAAAGATTTTTTTTTGCCCTTTCCTGTTTTCTTAAAGAATTGCTTTGATTTAAACATTTAATAATTTTAATACAGTAGTCTGTCCTGAGCTGATAGTGCTTTTCATACTATGTATATTCTGTTGAAGCTACTGCTTTAAACAGACCAGTGACTCATACTGTCACAACGTTCTATAACATTCAAAAAGGAATTTGCCCTAAAAATACTTTCAGATACCAACCCCTTTCAGCCTGCCTCTGAGTGTGCCCTGAGCTCCCCGAGGTGGCTTTTGATGCAGCTGCCATGGATGGAGAATGTTTTAATGTCGAATAAAATCTGAAGTCTGTACTTTCAAAAATTTTAAACTAGAAACCAAATGCATGTGATGACCAGTTCTATTACACATGGCGATAGTAGCACTTCTGATGGTCTCACATGCTGGACGTCGAAACAGTGGCAGTTACGATAGCTGCCATGCGAGGACGATGAAAGGACAGGTTTGGCGCAACAAAAAAAAGTTCTGGTTTTAATACTCATCACACACTCAGCAAGTTAGACCAGTGGGGGAAAAGGTGTTTTTCCAATTTTCTTTATTTGTTTTGAATTAAAAAAAAGAATGGCCTGACTTGTAGGTCTATAGATTTGACATCTTGACCTACCTCAGTAGAAAGACTGAAAACTTCTCTCTGATACAAAAAAACCCCCATAAATAAATAAATAAAATTGGAATGAAACATCCAATATTTGTGTAGTTGAATAGTGCATTATGTTAATAAATATGTATTTGAATTCCATAGTTTAAGGCAGGGGTCTCCAATCTTGTCTGTAAACGGCCGGTGTGGGTGCAGGTTTTCACTTTAACCAAGCAGTAGCCACACCTTCCACCTGCTTCAATCACTGATCTCCAATAAAAAAAAAGACTAGATTGAAGCCAGGTGGCAGCCATCTTGGTGAGAGTTGGGAGTCATAAAGTTACACTCAAATAGCATGAAAAGATGAAAATAGAAAAAATTACATCCAAGATGTATATTTTTAGTGACAAATTTCAGCAGAGTTAATTTTTTTTCTGAATTCATTTTAAATACAAGTGAAATTATTGGTAAAGTATACGAGTTTAAGGTATTCTGCATGTAAACAGTCACATTTTTGAGGGTTTTCAAGATGTGTTGGCTTTCAACTGCTACTTTTTGAGATCTTAAACATCTTGAGGTCTCACCAAGATGGCTGCCACCCGTCTTCAAAACTGAAACACTAAAGTGTAGTCTAGTCTTTTTTTTTTTTTTTAAATTAGAGATCAGTGATTGAAACAGGTGGAAGGTGTGGCTACTACTTGGTTGAAGTGAAAACCTGTACCCACACCGGCCCTTTGCGGATAAGATTGGAGATCCCTGGGTTAAGGGGTCTGTGGCAACTGTGTGCAACATTTTTAAGAACTCCTAGTATAAACAATGAAACAATTATCCCAGTAAAAACAAAAAAAAATTGTAAGTGTAATTACTCTCATAGTATGAAGTTGAGAAAGAAAGTGCAAATCGCTGTCTGTGCAGATGTAAATGCAAACTAAAGAGTGAGAGGGAAAAACGACACCCATCACACCCATGGTTCCAACCTGAATTTCTCCAAACAGTGCTATTTCTCCGATCAACTCTCCTTACAGGCTTTCTCATTACAACAGTATCCTACAGGGAAGAACCGCTGGTGTCTGGGGGCAATGATCACTCTCTGTTCAAACATGAAATCATCAAAAGAAGAGTAATGCAGATGTCATGAAAAGCAAACCAAAACTGATGAAATATTTAAAATAATGCAGAGAGACAGAAAAAAAAACATGCTTCTGGAATAATGTCTGAGAAAAAACCACAGTGTGTATCTGTGTGTATCTGTGTGTGTGTGTGTGTGTGTGTGTGTGTGTGTGTGTGTGTGTGTGTGTGTGTGCGCAATATATTCATGCTGGGTGAATGTACAACTTCTAACCATCAAAAGAATTCTATTTTGGATTTAATGTTGGTTTATGTGCAAACAGCCCCTAGCCCTAACCAAGTAAAGGACAGCTCAGATATAAAAATAGTACCCACATGAGAGAGAGAGCTCATCTCCAAAGGCAATGTTTCTATTCACACCCAATGGTGGTGCTAATGAGTCTGTCTTTCCTTCACACTGACCCACTTAAAGTGAACACTCAAACACACACAGCCTGGACCCCTGGGCTACAGGGAGCTCAGGGAAATATGTCAGAAAATAAAAACAGTATAAACCAAAGGTGTGAATTGAAGCCACTCTGTGACACAGACAGTCCATGACAAACAGTTAATAGTATTGAGTATATGCTGTCAGATATTCTCACCTCGCTGTTCTTCTGGGGCACAATAAAAGGGAGAGGGGACAGACAGAAATGAACACTGTGAAAACTTTAGAAATAGAAAGTGCGAGGAAGGGAGGGAGTGGGCACACGGACAATAACATTATGATGATAGGATGATCAGATAACCTTCAACAGCATGTCCTTCAGGAAGCATAAACGAAAGTCATAAACATGAAGTTTGAAAGGGTTCCATGATAAACTCTTGGGTCTAAATCTAACCACCAGGCTTACTGTGGACCAGGGGTCTCCAATCTTATCCGCAAAGGGCCGGTGTGGGTGCAGGTTTTCACTTCAACCAAGCAGTAGCCACACCTTCCATCTGTTTCAATCACTGATCTCCAATAAAAAAAAAGACTAGATTGCGCATTAGTGTTTCAGTTTTGAAGCTGGGTGGCAGCCATCTTGGTGAGACCTCAGGATGTTTAAGATGCTTTAAGATCTCAAAATGTAGTAGTTGAAAGCCAATACAGCTTGAAAACCCTCAAAATTTTTACTGCTTACATGCAGAATACCTTAAATTCATATAACTTTACCAATAATTTCACTTATATTTGTAATAAATGAAAAAAAATTAAACTTTGCTGAAATTTGTCACTAAAATATACATCTTGGATGTAATTTTTTCTATTTTCATATCTTTTCATGCTATTTCAGTGTAACTTTCAACAGTCTATAACGCTCAACTCTCACCAAGATGGCCGCCTCCCAGCATCAAAATTGAAATGCTAATGGACAATCTAGTCTTCATTCATTCATTCATTTTCCAAACCGCTTACTCCTAATTAGGGTCGCAGGCACCCATCTCAGCCGACAAGGGCAGCGTCTGGGCAAGGGCAGCGTACACCCTGGACAGCTTGCTGACGGCTATGACGAACATCAGCAATGGTTCTTTTACAGCCTCTCACCAGACATGGCCAGCATTTGGTAACCCAGTTAGCTCCATTGGGGGGACAGCAGTGACAACTGTTGAACCCCCAACCCTGGGATCAGCTATCCAGCATCTTACCACCGGGCCAGCGCTGCCCTACAATCTAGTCTTTTCTTTTCTTTTCACAGTCCAGCACAGTGTCTAGTCCAGCACACGGTCGACACACAGAACACCATTCACACTCGCAGCTAAGGGCAGTTCAGAATAGCCAATTAATCTAATGTGCATGTTTTTGGACTGTGGGAGGAAACCAGAAAGCTCAGAGAAAACCTACACAAGCACGAGGAAACCTTGCACATTCCAGAAATAAATGCCCTTGCTGAGCCCAGGACTTGAACCTAGCACCTTCATGCTGTGAGGCAGATGTGATAACCACTACATCACTGCGTTGCGCAAAAGCAAAGCTTATTTGTGGCTGATTTCAAAGCTTCGCATGTGAGGCGAACATTATGTGACAACGCTGAGTACTCTTCTGCACCTCAGGACATGCCTGAAGACCTGTTTTCAGGAGGAATGGGAAAAAATAAAACCTGAACTGCTTCATCATTCAGTTTCATACATTTCTAATAATCTTTTAAGTGTTGAGAGGAGAAATGGGGCAACATTACAAAGTGATAAATGAATTTCCACTCAATGTTAAAAAAAAGTTACAAAAATCAACAAAAGTATTTATATTGAGGGGGGAAAAAGGATAAAATATCGAAATGACTTTTGCATTGTTCAAGTTGTATTCTGCGATGGACTAGCGTCCCATCCAGGAGGAGTTGAACTCCTAGTCGCTTCACGTTACAGAAACCGGGATACGCACTGGCCTGATGAGCCACTGGGCTCGGGTGTAAAAGCCACAAGTTGTATTCAGAAAGTAGTTCATGACAAGGTTCTATCCTGAAAAGCTTATCTGTCTGCTGCTATCTAAGAAAGCTTGAACCAGAATGCTAATTTTCATTAATGATGTAAATGCATAAAAAAAAAGAAAAAAAGATTGTGATTCTTTTTGTTGTTGTTAAACATTGAGTGATTATATAATTCCCCCTCACTTGGAAATAATATACCGTATTTTCCGCACTATAAGGCGCACTGGATTATAAGGCGCACACTCAATGAACGGCCAATGTTTCCACATACAGGGTGCATCGCATTATAAGGCGCACTGGAGTATAAGGCGCACCTTCAATGAATACAGTAGTGTACGTCATCAGCAAATAAAATATGGCCACGTTCACGTGTCAGCAAAATCGCCGATTTTATAACTTTTTTTTTGCTTATTACGCTCTTAATATAAAAATTTCATTATGCACATTGTTTTTAATTACACATAGTCGACTAAACCTCAGCTTTTTGTTTTTGGGCTATGTCTGACTTTAACACCCTGACTACGGTAGCCATGATTAATCAATACTGATCCATTTAAGGCGCACCTGATTATAAGGCGCACCATCGGCCTTTGAGAAAATATAAGGCTTTTAGGTGCGCCTTATACTGCAGAAAATACGGTACTATACGTTGAAATTTCTTTTTGTTGAACATTCTCTACTTGTAATGATTCCACAATATTTGCCGAGGGTTTTATTTCTAAGTTTGAAAGGTCATTTAAAATCATGACGCTTCTCGAGCTAATTAGATTTGGTACATGAGCCTGCAATAAGACAACACAGTTGCACTTTTTCGACCATAATTTTAGGATCATAATTTCCCTCCAGATGCACAGTTAGGGTTGTGAGCGTCTGAATGCTACGTTGTTGTTGAAACTAAGGGACAGACACTGCACATCAGAGAAAGATATGGAAAGAGGATTTGTATGAGAACAGGGGTATTGAAAAATGAAAGAGAACACTGATCTGATGTGTGGTGTACTCACTACTGTCTCATAGATGGGATTCTCAAAGGCGGTCTCGCCTCTGATCTGGTCGTACTGTGGTGATGTAGACATGGGCAATCGAAAAGTCTTCCCTTGCACCCTGAAAACAAAGAGATAGCAAAGACTCTACTTTACACTCATGTACAGGAAAATGAAATGATAAGAATTGCTCTAAGAACAGCTATTTGTTCCAAGCTTACCTTGAAAAATAGAAGTATATAGAAATGATGATTAGCATAATTATCGCGACAGGGATGAAGATGGCAAAAACCACATTTGCTCCTTCCATGCTGAAATCTGTTCTTGCAACTAGAAGAAAATAATGACTAAGTCATTGTAGGAATAATACTGTGCAATACACTGCTGGGCAAAAAACTGGCCACACGCCAAAGTGAAAAAACGACAAGCCTCCAATAGAGCTAATAATACATCACTGGAAATCAGAAAATTAGCAAGACTGAAAAGTTTCACACATGAGGCCTTTGCCACTATTTGCTTGTCACAGCTTGACGGTGTAGCAACTTGTTCTGAAAAAAGGTGGAAATAAGGAAATTCACTTATTCTACACCAGGGGTGCTCAATCCTGCTCCTGGAGAGCTACCTTCCTGAATATGTTCGCTCCGACCGTAATCATGCCCACCTGACCATC
>JAQNCB010000013.1:19507632-19517699 GCA_030068295.1 Euristhmus nudiceps
TTTGTTAGGTAACTAGTCCGGCTGGCTGGTAAAAAAAAAAAGTAAAAATTTAACATACAAGTCGCACTGGAGTATAAGTCGCACCGCTGGCCAAACTATGAAAAAAACTGCGACTTATAGTCCGGAAAATACGGTAGTAGCATCACATGTCACGGAGGGGTAACGCATGCTCGCGCCTCTCCCTGGTCGGTGCTGGTCGTACTGTATGTGTAAAGGAGGCAACTTGACAAGTGAGGATTGGATTATTAGGAAACAAAAATGGGGAATAAAAAGATAATGACTAATGTCTTGAATTTTCCATCCAGCTGGAACAGCAAGACATGGAGCACGAATTTTTCAGATAGCTTTATATACTTTTAAGCTGAAGACACACTGCCCAGGTGGGTGGTAGGAAGTTGCTCAGGAACTGAGTAAAGGAGAAGCTTTACACAATACCTAGGGTTCAGCTGATAAAGCAGGAGTTATTGGTTATATTTGGTTTGATTTCACAATGGATTTCCTGTAACACACTGTGCTGAATTATACTGCAGAGTTGACGTGTTTAGGCTCACAGAGTGTAAACAGTTCTTGGATGAGTCAGCTTTCAGAAAAATCATACTTTTGCCTGATGTAGGTTACTAACCTCACATGGTATGAATATGTTTAAAATTCTTTAAAAAATTGTTTTAGGAGCCAATATTGGCAAAAGGTTACTCTTAGCCTGTAGTGATATGGATTTTCATGATTTTTTTTATCCTCACCTCATTTTAGAGCATGGTATTGCAGATACAGTAACGCCTACCCTCAGCCTCTTATTTTTTTACCTAAATGGGTTTTCTTTGTGCCATTAAAAACTACCATATTTTCCGGACTATAAGCCGCTACTTTTTTCCCACGCTTTGAACCATGCGGCTTGTACAGAGATGCGGATTTTTTTAATGAATTTTTCTTCAGCCCTCAGGGGTCGCTCTAGCAGGTAGTGCATAAATGAGACAGGCAGTGGGAGTCACGCAATGTACGCTGGCAGCGTCAAACCAATTAGAGAACATCACGTAAAGCTGCGTACATTAAAAGAGATACAGAGCAAGACAATCAGAGGGAGATAAATTAATTTATTCATTTATCATTCATTTTCTGAACTGCTTAATCCTAATTAGGGTTGCAGAGACGCTGGCGCCCATCTCAGCTGACTCCGGGCGAGGGCAGGGTAAATCGGGACAGCCCGCCAGGCCATTGCAGGGCCAACACTCACACCTAGGGGTGATTTGGAACAGCCAATTACATGTGTTTGGACTGTGGGAGGAAACCAGAGTGCCCAGAGGAAACCCATACAAGCACAGGGAGAACATGCAAACTGCACACAGAAACACCAGAGCTGGGAATTGAACCCAGGCGGATGTGCTAACTACTGCACCATTCATTTCATTCCAACATTTTAAGTTCACAAATAAAAGTATTAAAAATCAAAACTTTCTGTTCCTGTACATTATTATCTTTCCCCTAACAGCCAAATACAGCAGTTAATTAATTACATGAGAACCTGTATTTATCATGCACTGCTTGCATTTGAGACACTCTTCTACTTGTACTCCATAACTGTTTGTGCTGGTTTCAAAAGATAACACTGAAACAACAATAACCACAGAGGGTATACAGGAGAATCACGCCCTTCAAAATTTTCACATTTTGTTGCACTGCAACCTGAAATGAAGACACACCGGAAGAATGTATGCTGTATTTACATCATACAATTAATAACAGATACGCAAAACATAATAGCAACAGTTAAAAAAATTAAAACTGAATCACTGTAAACCCCCCCCCCCCTGCACATCTAGACTGTTGCACACTCTTCTTTACAATACTGTTCAAGCTCTGAAACACTGAATGCTGACTGTTGGTGAACTGCACTTCACACAGTGTATTGTAAAATTTTGGTCATTGTCATGTTAAAAGATGAGCATTCTTCGCATTGTCATTGTTCCTTCTATCTTGACAATTTCCCCAATCCCTGCTGAAAAAAAACACCCCACAACAGGATGCCACCACCTTCACACTTTAGAGTAGCTATGATGATCTTTGGATGGTACGCTGTACTAGCTTTCTGCCAGTTGTCAGTACCACATGACATTACGCCTACATAGTTGATTTTGGCCTATATATAATATATATTGCTAACTCTCTTTAATTTACCTCCAACCAGCAATAGCAACAAGTGCATTTTGCCAAAGCTCAACTGATACATGGCTTTTTTCTTGCAACCCTCCCATACAAGCCACATTTATGACAATTGTTGTCACTTATACACAATGACCATTCTTTTCCAAAGATCCTGTAACTGCTTCAAAGACTTCTTGCTAGCCTTCTTTGCTAGTTTCTTCCTTGCTCTTTAATCCAGTTCAGAGGGACGGCCTAATCTGGGAATGACTCTTGTAGTACCAAATACTTTCTGCATCTTGATTGTGGACTTTAATTTGCTCCTGTGGAATGATAAGATGTTAAAAACATATTTATGCATCTCCTAACTAATGCCTGTTAACAACTTTATCCCTCGGATCTTTTACCAGTTCCTTGGTACCCATAGTTGATTGCTCGCTTTCAGTTACACTTCCAAGCACTGGAATGCTCTTGGAATAGTTAGTTTTATGCTGAACTATTTAGAATAATGGGTGGTATGGTGGTGTTTAGTAGTGGTAAGCATGTCCGCCTCACAGTAAGAAGGTCCTGGGTGGAGTCTCGGGCTCAGCATGGGCGTTTCTGTAGGGAGTTTGCATGTTATCCCCATGCTTACATGGATTTCCTCCAGGTACTCCGGTTTCCTTTCAGAGTCCAAGGGCATGTACATTAGACTAACTGCTTTTACAAATTGCCAATAGGTGTGAGTGAGAGTTGTTGTGCGTGTTGATCCTGTGATGGATTGGGAAACTGCCCAGGGTGTACTCTGCCTTAACTGAGAGTCGGGTGAGATAGGCTCCAGCCTCCCTACGACCGTAGAAGGATTAAGCAGTTCATCAAAAGAGTAATTAAAATTATAGTTGATCGCAGGTAGAAGCTATTTAGCTTGTCATGCAGTGAAGATGGTGATTATTTATTTACTCCTGCTTGAGTCCTGTTTCTGTTTGTTTGGTTGGTTGTTTTTTTTTAGCTGTTGCCATTATGTATTTCTCTTGGCTGTTTTAAGTTGCACTGCATAAATACAGCTGGAAAAAATATTTTCTGTATGTTTTCATTTTAGGGTGCAAAGTAACAAAATGTGAATACAGTTGAACTTTGCTCGACCGGACCCTGATCGTCCGGATTTCGGGTCCTACGGACAACCCAATTTTATTTTTTTTAATTCATTAATTTATTTTTTAAGGATTGTTCATGAGCACGCCGTGTGAGCAGCAGCCCGAGCACCACGTTAAATGAATTACTGTATAATATATTACATGTATTTACCGTACAGGTACAATATAAATTTATTATTTGGGTGTTAACTGTTCAGTACTACTGTGCTTTTACAGAACTTTGACGTGATTTTACTTGTGCAATATTCAGTATGGAGTATAGCCCCCCCCGAAAAAAAAAAATAAAAAAATAAAAAGAACACTTCAATCCACCGGACTATTCACTAATCCGGACACCCCATCACCCCTCTTAGTCCGTACGACCGAGGTTCAACTGTATTTTGAAAGGGGTGGGGATTATTTTTAAACCAACTGTACAAGAGGAATATTTTTATCCCTATGTACTTTTATTATTTTAGTAAAACATTAACACTGTATTTTCACATCAAAAATGGATGTAAAGCACTCCACCATGATAAACTATTACTCACTATTTGACACAGCCTTCTGCTGGAGTATATTTTGGCACAGGTGCTCTCAGTATTATTTTCCAATTTGCTGCCTGCTGTCTCTCTTTTTTTTTTTTTTAAATGGTAGACCGCAAATTAAATCATAGAAAAATAAAACAGCAATTTAGACTGCTCGTGTTGCAACTAAAGATAAATAGACAAATTTGTCCGAAAAATCGATGTGTTATTCTACTGAATGTATATTGCCTGTCAGTCTATAATATAATGGGAATGATGTGATCTGATTGGTTCGCGATCAGGGGGTTGATAGACATTACCCCAAGCAGATAATGCTTGAATGAAAACACTGGACAAACGCTGAATGTTTCCCACCACTCAACTATTCTGAAATCCTAGAAATGCAACAAAAGAAGAAAGTTAAATGAAACCTGTTTTATCAACTTTGGGAAAGTGAAATTCTTTTTCCTCGCTGAATTCTGTTCTGATCTCTATGGTTGCAATTTTTCCTCATTAGAAGCAGTCAGTGAACTATTTTGTGATTTTTTTTTTCTGTGACGAATGCTTTTTTTGACATTCTTTCTGTTTGTCTGATCTCTTAGGTGACACCTGATAATCATTTTGTCCTGGACCGCCACCCAAGCTACAGCAACATTGTGATTGGAGCTGGATTCTCAGGTCAGCAGTAATAAACCATACATCTCTTACTCCCATGTCTGAGTGCTACACTCAGTCATCTCAAAATGCTGGCTACGTTTTTAATGAGGGTCTGAGCCGGGGCAGCAGTGAATGGATCCCCCAGTGCATATGCCTTTTATCCTATAATTAAAGATGCTAGTGGCTCGCTGGGCCGTCGCTCGCATTCATAGCTACCTCTCTGGGACCAAAGGGCTCTACTGACATTCAATTCATTTGCTCCTATTGTCTCATTCTTTGACTAATTATGAGGCTAATTAATTTCTACTCAGACCTACGACTGAAAGGATTCAGGACCAAAGTGCCATAAAGCTTCTATTGGGGTATTTTGGGGAAGGCTGTTCATTTCGTGCAGTATTGTTCTCAGATAGAGAAGCCGTCGGAGTGAGGTGTGATGGAGAGCATGGTGGGATTGCTTCTCCGCCGCACACCCCATTAATGATTTATGGCATTTATTCTTGGGTCTCAATTCAACATTGAGCCTATGATTGGGCTGATGAAATCCATGTTATTAACCTTCCACTCCGATTTTTTTCCCATCTATTGTTGACTGTAATATCAGGTAAGTGCATTTGTCTTCTCTGCTTTTATTAAGCACTGCTCTATGCATGCGTGTGTGCGTGTGTGTGTGTGTGTGTGTAAATCTCAAAATGTACAATGATTTGACTCCAATTCTGAGGCTTTTTTAGGGTAACAACACTCCATTGTCCACCAGGTTCTTAACATAAAACCTGCTACACTGGATCAAGGGCTTCGCAGTTGCCATGGCTACCCTGTCACATTAGAATCACACATCACACATGTCTGGCTATCAGAAACTCTGTCACTCAGGCATCAGAACTTCAAAAAGTCTTGCGCTGAAAGCACTACATTTCTTGCATATCATACATATAATTTATATAACTCTCTGTGTCTTAAGATTTATGTGCATGGGAGATATTCACCTTCATTTAACCTGCAGTACATTCCAAATACATGCACGCTGTAAACTTGGATTTATATATTTTCTAAAGCCCTTCTTATACAAGTAACATCCGACTTGCGACCTAGTCGACTTGCGTCCACTCGTACTTACAACCACGGCCAACAGATGCTTATTTTTTTTTTATTCAATGTCTGGCAACGCAGCACGTAGCAGCCTGGCAACGCGTACAACAATTATGGCAGCCAGCCGGCATCACGTACGACAGTTACGGCAGCACGGTATCCCAGCATCTCACTCTCACACAGCGATCTACCACTACACTCAGTACAGTAACTAGATACTGTCTTGGCAGCAAAAATGACACCAAAAGATATAAAATTTACAAATAAACTGCAAACAACTTGGTATATAATAGTATTCAATAGAAAAAGTTGCTTAAAAACGCTCGCGTCGGCCATTTTGAATGGCATTCAACTTGCATCCAATGTACAACATATAAAGGTCTGGGTGGTCCCGTCTGTAGACTGCTGTGTATGATCTGTACTTAAATCAGCTTTCTATATCCACAGGCCACGGTTTCAAGTTTGGTCCAGTTGTTGGAAAGGTGCTGTGTGAGCTGAGTATGGGTCAGGATCCCTCCTACGACCTTTCACCTTTCAGCATCCGACGCTTCCAGAGCAAAGCTAAATTGTAATCATATGGATTAGACCATCATCTGTAGCTAAATCCATGTGAAGAAATTTGTAGTAATCTAAGACACAACCTTGATTCGTCAGGAATGTTTACAACACATGATTTTGATCAAGCCAGCAATGGCTAAAATAATTGCAATGAAAATTCTTGTATCTCTGGTTTGGTGGTCTCTAACACTGTTCCTGTAGAGCTACCTTCCTGAAGACTTTGGCTTTAACCCTAATCATGGTCATCTGTTTACTGTATTAAAAATGTTAATCAGCTAAAAAAAAGGTGTGGTGGATTGTGGTTAGCGTTTAAACCTGAATGAAGATACTGCTCCATGAAAAGGGCTGGAGATCCTACTTTAGATCTATGAATACATCGTGTGTGTTCCACGCTCTGAACAAATGATGTCTGTGCTTAAAATTTCAAAGGCACCTTTGTTGTAATTCACGAAAAGGAAGAGTGTGGTACATGATACGCCAAAAAAAAAAAAAAAAAAAAAAAAAACGAGCTGAAGGTGGAGAAATACAAGTTCAAAGTGACCAAGTTAAACAACCTACGGGAATGCTTACTTGTATACAAACATGATGGTGTTTTATTAAAGAATTTTAATGAGAGATGATCCTCCAGTGGGAAGAGACCTTCTCTTTGCATCAAGTAATGAGAGCCATTTATTTTGTCCAGTGAGATAGCACAATACCAATGTTTTAATCTTTCATTCAGTGTAAAGCACATGTTAGCTTTATGCTTTATTTCCTCGTGTATGCTCAAGCGTGAGTTCCCACTGCATACAAAGTAAATTGTTTGTTTGTTTTTTTTTAAAAAAAAAAAAAAAAAAAAAAAAAAAAAAAGAGAGAGACATCATCCACTGAGCAATTTGCCTCACAGGGGCCAGGCTGCATGCTGTTATGCTGCCTGTTCACCCAGTAAACACGTTAATCACTAATCAGGTGGCCCCTTACTCTAGCCATTCACCACCATCAGCAGGAATGAGGAAATTATACAGCATGACAACAGGAGAGCCAGAGCCCATTCATCCTTGGGGCGAGGAGTTGGAGCATATTGATTGCGTTAGATTATTAATGGCGGCATTAAATTACCATCAAGCATGCGTGGGCTAATATTTACCTCAGTAGATGAGGGTTTGATGATGGTGTGAGCTTTTGAACAATGCATGAGCAGAGAGTGGACAAGAAAGACTGTGGGCTCCAGGCTGCACTCAGAGCTTGCAGGACTTGGCTCCATGACAGGGGCTTAATCAATAAAGATTTCAACAACACACGTGTATAAGGCTGAGGAGTCAAGATTTCAGCTTCAGACTACACAGGTAAGCCATTTCTATTCAGAATACCTCTATATCAGGGGACTCAATCTCGCAGCCCGTAGGATGATATCTTGTGACCTGCAGGACGATACGAAAGTTAAATGTTAATGCGGCCCACGAGATGTTTCATGAATGGCACTTTAACACGTTGTGTTAAACGTGTCTGAACAACTGTGGAGGCGCCCGTGTAACGTTGCATAGCCGTCATAGAGAAACTACTACTTACTGTCCCGCTTCGGAGTCAGGCTCCAGCTGCCGGCAGATAATGAACAGCCTGGTAGCAGTCGCCTTTTGTTGCGCTCGCTATCTTCTTTCTTTTCATGAAGTTCACGTCATAATGAAAGACATGAACATCGATGCACAAAAAAGATTGCGATTGCTACCGAGCTGCTCATTATCCTCTATGCTGGTGTTGCAGGAAGTAAAAGCGGAAATGACACTATGCGGAAGTGACATTCTCCGTACGTCGCTGGTTAGCTAAACACTTCACTGGAACGGTATTGTGAGAGCGCTAACAATTGTAACGAATATATATCTCGTCACAAAGCCCCAATCGCGTCTTTTTCAACGCCGGCAGTGAAGAGACAGGTTGGTCACAGACGATTTCTGGAAAAAATGGGAGCTGTGATATTTCTTTGTTGAGCACATGTCTTATTTCCACAGAAAAAGTTGCAGTGCATAAGGAATACAACCTGAAACGTCATTACTCAACGAAGCATACTGAGGAGTATGCAACATACCAGGGAGATGACAACCAGGTTTCCCATCTTAAAAAATGTCTTCTGAGGCAACAAAACTTCAAGAAAGCAACCAAAGAGAATAACGCAGCAGTCGAAGCTAGCTACGTGGTTAGTGAGATGATTGCTGAGGCAGGAAAGCCATTCACAGAAAGCGAGTTTGTAAAAAAAATGCGTTTTTCGAAGCTGAAAGTATAGTCTGTCCAGAAAACAAAGATCAGTTTAGCAACATCAGCCTCTCTACCAACGCTGCGACAGACCACATTTCTGACATGTCAAGTAACATTAATAAGCAATTGTGTGAGAAAAGCCAAATGTTTTGATGCATACTCGGTCGCTCTTGATGAGAATACAGACATCACTGACACTGCCCAGCTCACAATGGATGTCCGTGGTGTTGATGACAATTTCCAAGTGATGGAGTAACTCGCAGTAATTCCAATGCATGGCCGGACCACTGCTCAGGGGATATTTCATCAGCTGTGTGATGCCATTGTGAATGCCAGTTTGCCATGGAAGAGGTTTGTTGGAATAACAACCGACGGCGTCTCATCAATGACAGACAGGAAAAAATGGACTGGTGGCACTTGTTCAAAGAAAACTGGAAGAGGAAGGTGTGGAGGAGGCCATTGCTCTGCACTGCATTATCTACCACCAGGCCCTTTGTCGCAAATGCCTCAAGTCTGACAATGTGATGTCTGTGGTTGTGAAATGCATCAACCAAATCAGATCCAGGGCCTCAAGGGCTTAAAGCACCTGAGGTTCCGTGATTTTTTTTTTTTTTTTTTAGAAGAAATGTAGTCAGAATATGAGAATGTGCTATATCTCACAGAGGTACTTTGGCTTAGCCAGGGAAACGTCTTGAGATTTTTTGAGTTGAGAGCATAAGTGAAAGCCTTCACGGAGAAGGATGGGCTGGCTGGTCCTGTTCTGTTCTGTGATCCCAAATGGCTCACGGATTTAGCTTTTCTTGTTGGCATCACGCATGAGCTATATGTACTGAACAAGAAGTTACAAGGCCAGGGGCAGCTTGTCAGTTCTGCTTATGATAATATAAAAGCATTCTCCACAAAACTTGTTATGGAATGCTCAGATCTCTCAAACAAGTCTATGCTATTTCCCAGCATGTAAGGCACACCATTCAGGGGTGAGAAGTTTGTGGATGCCATTTCGAAGCTATAGGAGGAATTTGATCACAGATTTGCAGACTTCAAGATGCACACAGGCACTTTCAAATTTTTGCAGACTCCTTGTCCTTTGATGTGCAGGATACCATGACTCCTGTGCTTCAAATGGAGCTCATTGACCTGCAGTGTAACTCAAAGCGAAGTTCAGGGAGGTGAGTAGAAAAGCAGACAAGCTTGGGCAATTTTTGAAAGAATTGACCCTCAGCTTCCCTGGGCTTTCCTGAATGTTCAAGCAGACCATGTGCTTTTTGGAAGCACACATGTGTGAGAAAGGTTTTTCTCCACTTTGAACTTCAATAAGCCCAAGTACAGGTCCAGACTTACTGATGATCATCTTCATGCCATACTGAGGGTCTCAGCTGAGCTACATTTGGCTTGAGGGAGGAGGCAGTCATGTGAGAGGAAGCGCTGCCAGGTCTCTGGCAGCAAGAAGTAGGCAAGATAAGTTATGTTCAGAAGAACCATTCATGTTCTTCAATATTCCATTCATGTTCAAGACAGTTTATGTTCAGAAGAACCCATTGAAGTTAAAAAAAAAATGTTAGTAGTGACTGTTTGAGAAGATTAGATTTTTTTTAACAAAGCTTTTTTTGTGGAATACATGATGCGGCCCAACTTTACCCAGACTCTGCCTCCTGCGGCCCCCAGGTAATTTGAGTTAGAGACCCCTGATGGAGGTGATAGCAGAGGTAATTTGTGTAAAGTAAAAAAAAAATTATAATAAATTTAAAAAAAAAAGAGAGAG
>JAQNCB010000013.1:19551611-19561903 GCA_030068295.1 Euristhmus nudiceps
GAGGATATGAAGTTAGTTGGTGTGAGACAAGAGGATGCGGAGGACAGGGATGGATGGAAACAGATGATTCTCTGTGGTGACCCCTGAGGGGAGGAGCTGAAAGTAGTAGTAGTTAGTAGCGTCTTGTGCAAAATGGGAACTAAATCAATGAACATCATCAATCCTATCACATCACATTATATGCAATCTTACAAGGTCTGAGATCATTCTTGCATTCATAGCAAAGTCCTTGAATTGGTGTATATGCTGTACACCAAAAGCAATATTAATACAGTAACTAACATTACAGTGATGCATGTTATATTTTTCAAAAATATAAACATAGCCATCATCTGTAGGGTAGTGGTTAGCATATTGGCTTCACAACAAGTCGGTTCCGGGTTTGAGTCCCAGGCACGGGGTGTTTCTTATTGGAGTTTGCATGTTCTCCCTGCCCTTGCTTGGGTTTCATCCGGGTACTCCGGTTTCCTCCCACAGTCCAAAAATATAAACAGTAGGCGGAATTTGGCGGTGGGTCAGTAATGGTCTGGGATGATTTCTTTGGAGAGCCACACAGGCCTCCATGTGCCAGCCAGTACCAGAAGACCAGCCAGTACACCAGGAGACGTGGAGGGGGCCGAAGGAAGACAACAACCCAGCAGCAGGATCGTTATCTGCTTCTTTGTTCATGGAGGAACATGAGGAGCACTACAAGAGCCCTACAAAGTGACCTCCAAAAGGCCTCGAATGTGGATGTTGCTGCTCAAACAGTCAGAAACTGATTCCAGGAGGATGGTGTGAGAGCCCGACATCCACAATTGGGGCCTGTACTTACAGCTGAACACCGTGCGGTCCGGTTGCCATTTGCCAGGGAACAACGAGATTGGCAGATACACCATTGGCGCCCTGTATTCTTCACTGATGAGAGCATGTTCACCCTGAGCACATGTGGCAGACGTGACAGAGTCTGGTGACACTGTGGAGACCATTCTGCTGCCTGCAACAGCCTCCAGCATGACTGGTTTGGTGGTGGGTCAGTGATGGTCTGGGAAGGCATTTCTTTGGAGGGCAGCATAGCCCTCCATGTGGAGCCAGGGGTATCCTGACTGGCATTAGGTACTGGGATGAGATCCTGAGACCCATTGTGAGACCATATGCTGGCGCAGTGGACCCTGGGTTCCTTCTGACGCATGCTAGGCCTCATGTGGCTCGAGTGTGTCAGCAGTTCTTGCATGACGAGGGCACTGATGCTATGGACTGATCTGCCTGCTCCCCAGACCTAAATCAAATTGAGCACATCTGGGACATCATGTCTCGTTCCATCCACCAGCGCCACATTGCACCACAGACTGTCCAGGAGTTGACTGATACACTGACCCAGGTTTTGGAGGAGATCCCCCAGGAGAGCATCCATGGTCTCACCAGGAGCATGCCCAGGATTTGCAGGGAGTGCATACAAGCATGTGGAGGCCGCACTGAGGCTAATTTTGACTCGTTTTGAGGAATCGCCACCGAAGTTGGATCGGCCTGTGATTTGATTTTCCACTTTGATTTTGCGTGTGATTCTGAATCCAGACCTCCATGGGATGAAGATTTTGATTTCCATTAACCATTCTTATGTTGTTTTGTTCTCAATGCATTCCACCATGTAATGAATGAAGATTTTTATCCATAATATGTCATTCATTGAGATCTAGGAGGTGTTTGACTGTTCCCTTTATCTTTTTTGAGCAGTGTAGTTTATTAGTGCAACAAATGCAGTAAAAATACAAGTTGTAAAAAATACAAGTTGTTTGTTAAGAGAATCTTGATACCATGTCAGATGTGATGTATTGCATTACAAGAGAAGTGAAAGTAGAGGATGGAATGTAGTAAGTGAGAGGCTCCTGACCTCCAATTGCTGTCGGATGCTAAACACTTCTCCTGTCAGTATGTCTTTCTCCCGGCTCAGCTTCTCACGCTGACTTCTCTCTTTCTGCACCTCCTCCTGTGCCTGACTCAACTCCGAATCAAACCTGTGCACAAACACATACACGGACCATTTTTTTTTATTTGTCCTTGAAGAAACCATCAGTATGAAGAACACAAAGTCTTCAACATTGGCAATACAACACATTAATAATATATGATACAACATTAATCAATATAAAACTTAAAAGTCATGTATGTCTTGTTAAAATATGAGCAGGGTATTCAGGTAAGAGATAAAGTCTCTACATAAATAAATAAATAAAACAAACATTGTTGATTATATATCATATCAAAACATAATTTATATAACTGGAAAAAATAGTCATACAAATCAACCATTGTGCATTGTTTTGGGATATTAGGCTTGTATCCATATATTACAATAATTTAAGTCATGAGATCCACATCCAACTTACCGTCTAACCTACTGAAACTTTCACTGATGTAATATAATATTTCCTGGACATTTTGGCCTTGAACAACATAATGCTTATACCGATATATCTCAAATAAGCATGCGGTATTTATATATTTCTATTTCCAGTATAAACTGCTCTATTGATTGAAAAACATAATACGAGCACAACACAGTTCAATGTCATTTACATTCTCATGCATAGTCCATGTTGTGTTAGTTATACCTCACATATGGAATAGAGGTCAGATTTAATTCAAAAATGATCTAATGCACAGGTGTCAAACTCATTCCCAACAGGGCCGTGTGGCTGCAGGTTTTTGTTTGAACTTGCTTGGTTCAAGCCAAGCACACTCGTGCAGCCACACGGCCCTTTTGGGAATGAGTCTGACACTCCTGAGCTAATGTCTCAGGGGACAATATCAGTTATGACTTTGATGTACTCAATATCAAATTTTAAAACTCCATCCACAATTTTGACTTTTTTTAATCAGCTGTTTTATTTAGAGAATCCACAGTTAAGATTAATTGGAAGGTTTTAACATTATGATAAATATAATGCACGTGTACATTGGCAGCTCAACCCAGACAATGATAGTTATGTTAAAGCTCAATTATCCCCCAAGTGAGGTGATTAAAATTATTAATTCAGGAGCCAGGAGACGCTTAGTTAGCAGTAAAGCATGCATCAACTCAAACTCCCCCACTTAGCACTCACATGTACTTTCTGCAGATGAGATACTTTTCTTTTTTCACTCATCAGTGACTACGCATTTTGCCATTTGTGAGTTCACAGAAATGTCATTGTGCGTGGAAGTGAGTTGGGATTTATTCTTCTCTTTCTGAAGTAACAAGAGCCACAGTGCCAGCTACTCCTCCAGCACTGCCTACACTACACAACATTATCACTGTTTCCTGTCCAGGCTTCTCAGTGGCCAATGCCAATAATCAAAATGTCATTAACATGATAAAATCCATAAGTTCTGTAACCTAGTATGCGCCAAGTCTTTAAATGATTTACATGATCATGTCTAAAATTTGCTATATGTAGCTTCTAAGATACAACAGCTGACATTTGCAGTTCGTCTAATTAAAGTATAAACTAAAGAAAAAAAATATCACTATCTAACTCGCCATGATTTATCTCATACTAATCACATATTAAACAAAATTGAGCAAGAATTCTAAGATTGATGTGGAATGAAAGGAAAACCTTCCAAACCCTGCTACATTGAAAAAAAAATAATATTTTCATAATCATGTGGTTTTTACTGATATATGCAAAGTTGCAATCTTGCAATCTTGCGTTTGATAGTTTGCCTTGGCCTGTTTGAAAAAGGTCATCATTTTCAATCCATTTCACTTTCACAAGTGGGCAAAACCATGAGAACAGGGTGGAGACCTGTTAGTTGCAAGAAGGCAAGATGCCAGTAAAAATAACATTATACTGATATTAAACTAACAAATCAGATATTAACTAGTGCACAGAACACTACATTACATTTATATACATTAGACAAATGTATGCCCGTTGTACTGGTATATAACCTAGTATATTGAGTGCACAACACTTCTGCATTAACTGTTTACTTGACATCACATCACTCTTTGCAGTACAATGGAGCCCCCCATGTCTTTTGATGTAAAAAGACATGTATGTATATCGATATACAATGTAGGCAAGCTTTATGTTTGGGCTTAATTCCCTTTTAAACAAGAATCCTAAGACTGTCCAAATGAATCAGCATGACTGATCAAGACCCTCTCAGAAAACGCATGTATTTTAAGATTTAAAACACTAAATTTATATTTTTGTTGTGTGCTTACAGGTATACATAAAACTTATGCATTGTATAAATTTGCAGTGGGGCAAAACTATTTACTTAACCACCAATAGTGTAAGTTTTTCCACTTAAAAAAGTGGAGAGGCCTGTAATTTTCATTATATCATTATATTTTATATATATTTTCATCACTTCAACTACGAGAGACAGAATTGGGGGAAAGAAGCCAGGAAATTACACTGTAGGATTTGTAATGAATTCATTGGAAAACTCCTCTGTAAAATAAGTATTTGGTCACCTACAAAAAGCAAGATTTCTGGCTCTCACAGACCTGTAACGTCTTTAAGAGACTCCTCTGTCCTTCACTCATTACCTGTATTCATGGCACCTGTTTGAACTCATTAGTATAAAAGACACCTGTCCACAACCTCAAACCATCAGAGTTCAAGCTCCACTATGGCCAAGACCAAAGAGCTATCAAAAGACACCAGAAACAAAATTGTAGACCTGCACCATACTGGGTAGATTGAATCTGCAATCGATAAGCAGCTTGGTGTGAAGAACCAAGCCCTTGATCTGGAGCACCACACAGAATCTCACCCCGTGGGGTCAAAATGATCACAAGAATGGTGAGAAAAATCCCAGAACCACATGGGGAGACCTGGTAAATGACCTGCAGAGACCTGGAACCAAAGTAACAAAGGCTACCATCAGTAACACACTACGCCGTCAGGGACTCAAATCCTGCAGTGCCAGACGTGTCCCCCTGCTTTAGCCAGTACATGTCCAAGCCCGTATTAAGTTTGCTAGAGAGCATTTGGATGAACCAGAAGAGGACTGGGAGAACGTCATATGGTCAGATGAAACCAAAACATAACTTTTTGGTAAAAACTCAAATTGTCGTGTTTGGAGGAGAAAGAATGCAGAGTTGCATCGAAAGAACACCATACCTACTGTGAAGCATAGGGTGGAAACATCATGGTTTGGGGTTTGTTTCTGCAAAGGGACCAGGACGACTGATCTGTGTAAAGGAAAGAATGAATGGGGCCATGTATCGTGGGATTTTGAGTGAAAACCTCCTTCCATGAGCAACTGAACATGAAACGTGGCTGGGTCTTTCAGCATGGCAATGATCCAAAACACACCACCCAGGCAACGAAGGAGTGACTTCTTAAGAAGAATTTCAAGGTCCTGGAGTGGCCTAGCCAGTCTCCAGATCTCAACCCCATAGAAAATCTTTAGAGGGAGATGAAAGTCCGTGTTGCTCAGCGACAGCTCCAAAACATCACTGCTCTAGAGGAGATCTGCATGGAGAAATGGGCCAAAATACCAGCACGAGTGTGTGAAAACCTTGGGAAAACTTACAGAAAATATTTGAGCTCTGCCATTACTAACAAAGAGTATATAGCAAAGTATTGAAATTAACTTTTGTTATTGACCAAATACTTATTTTCCACCATAATTTGCGAATAAATTCTTTAAAAATCAGACAATGATTTTGTGGATTTTTCTTCTCATTTTGTCTCTCATAGTTGAGGTATACCTATGATGAAAATTGGAGCCTTCTCTCATATTTTAAGTCGGAGAACTTGCACAAGTGGTGCTTGACTAAATACTTTCTTGCTTCACTGTAGTGTATTTTTTTTTTAAATACACTGAGTATATTTTTAAAAAAATAAAGAAATAAAAAAATCACCCCACATGTGACCCATCACAACAAGGTGGATATTCAATCAGAGATTTTTCAATATTTTGTGGACTTTAAATGCAATCTTCTAGAAAGTGTTTGTTTTTTGGGTTTTTTTTTTTTTTTTTGGCTTTGGAGCCTGCAATGAAGAGACACAAAATATTTTTCAGATGCATTTACTCAGTGTAACTTACAAGGGCCATGTGAAAGATAATAGCAATATAGTTCACGGGGAACTATACCAACTGTATTTATATATTTACAAATGAATTGTATTAAAATACTTTTGGATGTTTTGTTGATAGCAGTTAAACCCTGCCAGATTAAAACTTCAGGAAAGAAAATTTTCTGGTGAAAAACCTCTAGGCCTCTCTCACAATACCCCAGAGGATGTACGTTGCTGTCCGGTTCAGACCCAGTGAAGAATCACATATACAGAAGTTATACTCTTATCCTGAAGTGTTCAGTTTTTTCCTGTAGACCTCTGTTAGACAGCCACTGTTCATCGGTTCCAATGTATTAGTAGTCAGGAATTGTCTGCTAAAACATTGTGCATGTACCTTCAGTTGGCCTGTTACATGGCAGGAAGTAGTCTACCAGACATCAACTAAGGTGAACTTAAAAGTACAGGAAGGGGAACGCAAATATACCGAACAAAATGCATACCCAGAACACAGCAACCGTAAAAAAAAAACAGTGGAAGCCTTTGCCTGGTGGAGTTTGTTCCAAATTTTGCACATGCACAAAACCTTTTTTGCTGAATTGAACAGGTTTTGCCTCACAAAGAACACATCCAACAAAAAAGAAATGGACAAGAAACACATGCGAATGGAGACAAACGGATTGAAATCTTTTCTCTTTATCAGACATCTGTAAACCCTACCCAGGAAGAGGTGACCGCTGCTTTACACTTCTTTAGGAACACACAACTGCTGTCCACTCTTTAGTACACTGTGATCAGCACTAACTTGCAGCCAAGGTCATGTGACTGCCTGGAGAAATTAAGAGAATTTTATTGTTGCCAGTCTTACTTCCTCTGTTTCTTCTCCAGCTCATGGTTGCGGCTCTGCTGACCCTCCAAGTGAAGTTTGGTGTCCTGAAGCTCAGCTGTCAGCTTCTGGCATTTCTTCTTCAGCTGCTGTGCCACCCGCTGTACCTCCTCATTGTCAGCTTGCATGTCTGTCAGCTAACACACACACACGCGCGCACACACAGCTCAGTGCTTCGTCAGACAGTTTGACATCAGTCGTTTTGTTTGTTTAAGGAAAAGCTCAAGCCGCTTCTGGAGAGTGTTTTATGCAGCTTTGATAATTGTGCACATTTATGTGGACTGGCGGTGAATCTGCAGGCATCCTGTCTTAAATCGCTCAGAGTGAAAAGCAGCAGAATTTCACTGCAACTGTACGATAAACTCTGAGAGTGATGTGCCTTTCTACTGCTTTTAATAATGTCTGCAGTACAAGCAGCAGTATTAATGAAGAGCACAAAGCAATCAGGTGTGCGTAAGGTGCCATTACTAATAGGACTGAATCACCACTGTGTCACCATCAAGTAATAAACACCAATATTACTGAAACAATAACATATATGATACACATTACACAATATAAACTTGCAGCAGAATGGATTCTTACCCTTCTTTCAATTTGCCTTTTGTTTTGCTGTTCCACTTCCAGCTTGTCGTCAAACTCTTGCTGCAGCCTCTTCTTGGTGAACTCGATCTCCCGCACTGCTCGCTCATACTTCAGTCTCCATTCCCCGCCTATATAAGAACCACAATCACATACATTTATATTTTTATATGGTTAAAAAAGTATAATGATGCCCTGATAACACATTGAAGTGAAGAATTCTTATAAGGTGATTAAGTTACTATACATCTTATAGGTCTTGTTGACGTGATGGAGCCTACAGAGCGTGTCGATGTGATCGACCCTACAGGGCTTGTATATGTGATCGATCCTACAGGGCTGTATTTGTGATCGACCCTGCAAGGCTTGTATATGTGATCGATCCTACAGGGCTGTATTTGTGATCGATCCTATAGGGCTTGTATTTGTGATCGATCCTATAGGGCTTGTATTTGTGATAGATCCTATAGGGCTTGCATGTCTAATGCACCAGTTAAACAGCTGTGATTAAGTTTGACAATGTAATATTTTCTGTGAGAAGGTTTTGTTTAGCATTTTATTAGCTTTAGTCCAACATTTAAAGTGTGTGAAATAAAGTATAACTTTGTGTTGGGTCCTGCATCGCCATTACTGGCTAGCTGTACATTGTCCTGTTCATTACCTAAAAACTAATTTTAATGATTTATCTTCTATTATCGGTTCATTTTAGCTGAATTCAAAGTATTCTAGATGAAGAACCACCACCCCTTCAATATTATCGCAGCCATTGACACTCGCATACGGGAGTAAGCAAATGGTTTTAGAAAGACATCATGGCCGATTCCATTTTATTCCCGAGAGATAACTCTTTATTTCATGTTTATTTCATATAATTGGTAAGTAAATTTTAACTCTGTAGCCATCCTAAGATTTGCCTGTTTGGCACTTTAAAATTAATTTAGATTAAACATTAAAAAAATACTGTATTTTCCGGCCTATAGAGCACACCCACTAAATATAAGCCGCACCCAATAAAATTTAAAAGAAATCCCTATTTTTGTCACATATAAGCCGCATTGGACTATAAGCCGCCGATATCCAGGCTGAGAAATAAGATATTTACCCAAGCTAAACAGTGAGCGGCTTATAGTCCGGAAAATACAGTATATTATAGAAATTTAGTTAGCGTTTTTTTAGGTGAAGTCAATTAACTTAGTAGGTAATTTGTTTATTAAAATAACAATATTCTGTATGCTTTCTGTGGATTGAACTGACTGGATGAATTCCTCCAGAGTCCATGATCAGGAACACATCCATGGCAATGGACTGTGTATTCAAGAAGAATAGACTGTAGAATGTTGTGAAGCAAGCATTCAATGGGGTGTAAAAGAGAAAAAAAAACAAACAAAAAAAAACACATATTTGGCACATTTTAAATAACAGCATCATGTCATTATTAATTCCTCATCTCACTACCAAGTATTGTGATTTTTTTTATTTATAATAATTGTAAAACATCATAATATTTTTCCTCTGGTCTGTTGTTAATCAAAATGAGTGACAAATAACAAAATACAGAAATATTGTTTTAAAAATGTTTCTAGTAGTTTCATTCTGCTGAACTGGAAATGTACTGAAAGGTCTGGTGAACATTTTCACAGCCTCCTTGTTAAATCTTTCATAGATAAGATCACAGCTAAGAATTAGCCACATTCTCTATCTCCATAAAAGACACACAATCACAGTGATCGGTTAAACAAAAGCTGGAAATGCCTGTCAGGCACTCATATCATGGTTGAGCAAAAACTACAAAGACAGCAGATGCATTCGCCTTAAAGTATGACTTGTTGCACAACAGCTGCATACACTAAACAGCTGTAGCTGTCCATGCGTCACAAAAACACAAGCGTTCACACAGCTTTAATGTGCACTTGTGCGTTTTGAGGTTTGCAGTAGAGATAAAGAATGGCTGCAGTTGCCATGCTCAAAAATAACCAGTACTGATGAACAAGCAAATGGAGCCAAAACACTCCTACAAGAGTCATGACAACAGTTATGTACCAGTGTCAAATCCAAGCAGGGATTATGTATTATATTCACTTATCACAAGGTAAAAAACAAAACAACAAAAAATTTCTGCATAGATGTGTATTACCGTATTTTCCGCACTGTAAGGTGCACCAGATTATAAGGCGCACCCGCAATGAATGGCCCATCTGAAAACTGTTTTCACATATAGGGCGCACCGCATTATAAGGTGCACTGGAGTATAAGGCGCACCTTCAATGAACACAGTAGTGTACATCATCAGCAAATAAAATATGGCCGCGTTCACGTGTCAGCAAAATCGCCGATTTTATAACTTTTTTTTTTTCTTATTATTACGCTCTTATTAGAAAAGTTTCATTATGCACATTGTTTCTAATTACACTTTGTCAACTAAACCTCAGCTTTTCGTTTTTGGGCTATGTCTGACTTTAACATCCTGACTACGGCAGCCATGATTAATCAACACTGACCCATATATAAGGTGCACCCGAGTATAAGGCGCACCCGAGTATAAGGCGCGCCATCGGCTTTTAGGACAATTTAAGGCTTTTAGGCACGCCTTATAGTGCGGAAAATACGGTGATTTAAAGAGATTTACATGAACCTTAAATATGTCTGTTCACTTTGGCTTGAGGTGTGGCAGCTCCGAGCTTGTTTACTTCAAATTTGTCTGGTTATTTTCACTGCAACTCACACGAGTGACTACCAGGACTACTACTACTACTACTACTACTTTTCTTTCGGCTTCTCCCATCAGGGGTCGCCACAGCGAATCATCCACCTCCATCCATCCCTGT
>JAQNCB010000013.1:19615355-19631992 GCA_030068295.1 Euristhmus nudiceps
TAGATAAGGGATAAAGAAAACATCGAAGCACAAGCCCAAGCATGAAAAGTGGCACCAGTTACTGGAGAACCTGTCATTAGAGCTTAACAGACCATGATGCACTATGGTAGAGGATCTTGAAAGATTCCTTCCAGGTTCATCTCTTGGATGCAAACCGCCTCCTATTTACTTACACTCCATTCGTGCTCCAACCGTGGTCATAAATCATTGGAGCGGAGCGCCACACTTTTTAGAATCATGGAGATCGTGGACATCGTGGCCCCAGTGTAAATCCAGGCTTCATGAAACAGTTTGGGTGTATAAGCACGTTTAATCAAGAATATATTAACTGCAGACAGGGCTGTGTAAAACAAAATCGATATCATGATGCATTTCTCTGGGAGATCCCAGACATCATTGTTTTTTACCAACAGTTAATATTTATTTTGTTTACTAATTTACTTGGTTTCCTTTTAATCCAACACTTGTTTCTTATATTGTAATTCCAATCACAGAGATGCCTACCTCAGATATAGATTTTCAGTATTCTTCATGACTTTTTTTCAATATTTTTGAAAAATTTTCAGTAACACTTCTTCCACACACATGAATTTGCAATAATTGTATTTGTAAGCAATATTATTGACATATTTATTTTACATCATACTTCATATCAGGATGGTAACACCATCATATGACTCACATGACAGAGAGAGAGTGCGCGCACGCGAGACAGACAGACAGAGAGAGAGAGAGAGAGAGAGAGAGAGAGAGAGAGAGAGAGAGAGAGAGAGAGAGCACTTTTACTTTTTTCCATACAAAATAGCACCCTGTAACGCAACACCGTATTTACATCAACTTTCCGTACAAAATACAGAGAATCCGTACTTGTAAGCATCCCTGCAATCATGTATCACAGAATTAACAAGTATCATGATACAGGATTTTTGCTACATCACCCATCACCCTAGCGTCAAAGTCAAATGAGAGTGAATTTATTTAATTTAAAGGACAGCAAAAAACCAAAAAGGCTCTGACCCAGGGCAGGGGAACAGAATTACACTGAAAATAAAGGAAAATTAGGAAAAACACTCAAGCAGAGAAAAGAAGATTGCAATAATTACAGAAGTAAAGAAGATCTGCTCCAGTCGTCTTTGAGCTGCTTCGGTAGAGCTCGGTGGCGGGCTCTCCTACAAGTCAGACCACCGAAAGGGAAGTGTAGCTGTCAATGTTTTGGGGGTTTTTTGGCTACAATGTACAATCCCATGGAATAAAGGCTATATTGTGGATTAGTGCAACATAGCTTACCAGAAAGATGGCAGGCATGTGTTAGACGTGTCTATTCTAAGGCTTTTCTTTCATTCATTGCAACGCGCATCCAAGTGAACAATAAAGTGCATTAAAGTTGAGTGTGCACATACACTCACACACATACACACACCTTTTGGATGACAGGTTGAAAGACCTCAGAAATGGTGCCACGAAAAGATTTTCCAGGTTGAGTTAAGGACAGATGTGGTACTGTCTTCACCTTTGAATATGATGCACACAGTACATAAAAACACTAGCATGCACCGTATGTGCATAATGTCAATGTCTTTCCATATTTCCCTTCATTCATGTTCCATTAAATGTGATAAAAACAAACAAACAAAACAGACAATACAACAATTCAAGTTCAATAATTCACAACGAAATGCTTCATACAGACCACACCCAACACCGACTGTATGCACTGGTCAGATTTCCCCTCTATTTCCTCCACATGTACAAACTGTGCAAGTACCACTAAATCACATGGTAAGACTCTCACACTCATTCTGCCTTGTTCATACAGCTTCAACAAACACACACACACCACATAAAATTGTCCAAACAGAGACGCTAATAATGCAAAGAAGGAAATACATCCTAAATAAAACATAGCTAGCAGGAAAGTAACCAAATTCAACATGTATTGTGATAGCTGATGTGACATCTATTTTATAATACACAGCACTTTTCATCAACTAAAAGAGACTATAGACCTTTTTTTGTTTCTATTAAGTCCCATGACAGAGGTGTGAAAATTTCCAGGTCAAACTTTAACATGCTAAAGACAGCTGAGTGTATTGCTGCCACACCACAAAAAAAACAAGCAAACGGGAAGAAGAAGAAAAAAAAAAAAAAAGACGAGTCTCAGGGTAAAATGTTCAACATTTGACCTTACTGTGACTTTGACCTCACCCGAATCAAAATCTACTCAGTATTTCAGCTTATTATACAGAAACCATTTCATAATAACCATCCAGACATTCAACCACTGACTGCCGATATTTTGCGCTAAATGAAAATTTTAGATGGCTACATGGGCAACTTGAAACCATGCAATAACAAGCAGAAAAAGTACTCAGAGCATAAACCTCTACCAAGCTACTACACACAATGTTAAAAACCACTTAAATATTCTTAGGTCCAGAATTTGGTCAGAATTATCTCCAAAATCGAATGGACTCTTGTCCAAAAGCTCAGCTATGGTAGAAATTTCACGAAAATTCAATAAACTTTTTGCAAAAAAATAACAAAAGTACACAGCACCCCCTGCTGGGCTTGATCTAATATGACACATGTAAAACACCATCGTCGCATAAATGTGGAAAAAAAAATCTTTAAAAAAAATTCCCGAATACAGAATATGATCTGAATCATTTCCAAAATCTCTGGTAGAAACTCAACATATGATATTTTACACAATCTTGCTAACACACACACACACACCTAACCAAAAACATAACTTCCTTGATTGAGGTAATCAAGGCAAATTCACACTGGTACATAATCAATGTCCAATGTAATGTACAAAGCAAGTAATGTTAAAGCCACTGCAAATCACATGTTAGTACAAATATGTTATCCTGAAAACTTTACACAGACATGCCAGTTTAGTTGCCTGAATTCTCACAAAGTGTCCAACATGACTAAATTGCTTCATGCACCAGAAATCTAAGCAGTACCTTCAGGCTCTTCACATCCAGTTGTTTGGCGGATGGTGTTAACCCGGATGAAGTGGCTACTGGCTCAGGGCACGAGTTAATGTTGGATTTGACTGGAGTACGAACAGGAGGTACTTTAGAAGTTATAGACACTGGCTTGGGCACAATGGATACAGGTTTCGGGTCTGGAATGGATGTTGGTGGAGCAGAAACTGAAGGGGATTTAATGACTTCAGTAGCCTTTGGAATAAAACCAGCCAGAGGAACCATGGAAGAAGGCTTTGGCACAGGTACTCTCCTAGGAGCTGGGATAAAACCGGCAGGTGGTGTGAAAGGAGACTTGACTGGAGAGGTCGTAGTTGAAGAGGTAGGAGAAGATGCCGAAGTCTTATCCTCTGGCTTTGAGTTAGAACTCTGACTTGCTTCTGGTTCCTGCACACTCTTCCCTGTCGCAGTCAAGCTATCCTTGTTCTCAGTGTTCTCTTCAATTTTGTGCTCTAGTTTTCCTCTGAACACCTCTGTACAGGGACGTGGTCGCACATCTCTTGTCCTGCCTCGGGTCATTAGGCTAGCAAGTCCTGTGGAGATCACCTCTTTCTCCTCTTTCTTTACAGCGTCATGTTTAAAGGAGAACATCGGCATCTTTGTGACCTTTGGCACAGATGCAGGCATAGATTTAGGTTGCTCAGGGGCTGATGGGGGCATGATGGGCTTTATTGAGGGTTTGAGTGGTACAGAAGAGAATTTTGGAGGCTCGGTGTGAGTCTGACAAAGATTTGCAGTGGTAGAAGCAGCAGCATTGACAGGTTCTACTCTCCTCACCAATCTCTTCACCACCTTGACAACCTTCTTTTGGGTAACACCATTCGGGTCTTCTCTCACCTCTGGCTGGTGGGCACTGACTGTGGTTGTGGTGTTGCTAACTAAAGGACTGTTGGACTTGTTGTCTCCATTGAGGACAGGCTCATGACTTTGTGAATCTAGACGGGGCTCAGGGCTTTTGAAGCGCTGGAAGACGTTAGACGGTTCTTGGCTCTTGATAAAAGAAAATCTGTTCCTCGTCGGTGATGGGCTCTTGAAACGTTCTCGAAGCTGGTGCTGGGACTGGCCAAGTTCAGGAAGATCTCGAGCAGGCTGGGGGCTCTTGGTACGCAGCAGAACTTTAACAGGCTCCAGATTGGGTACTGACTGGGAACGACTACTGAGACTGCCATTGCTTTGTGACTATGAGCCAGATAGCATTGTAAAGGGAAATGGGGGTGTAAAAGGACACACAACCACAAATTCAGAAGAAGTGATTCACTACTTATAGTAATAGTAATTACAGTAACTCAACACATTTAAAAAAATGTATGTTATAGGCTTAGACCTTGAAATCCAAATAATCCAAAATAGCAATAACCAGCTAATCAGGCTAAAGGGTAGGATTGTGCACAAGTTCCTTTTCATGCATTACTGAACTGCCTCATTAGCCGTGCCACCACTGGGATTAATGAAGCAAGGAATAAGAAATACGTCAAAGGTAAGAAGGTAATTAACTGATGGTGACACACTGCTCGAGACGGAACCAGGGCCTCAAGTCAGTGAACTGAAATAAGACAGAGCTCTGAATACATGGCTTGAACTTCAATTACGGTGGCTTTCATTTCTCAACACTTCGGCTTGCACTCAGGGAGCAAAGTCTAGCACACCTCCTTCGTCGCTTATAGCAATAGATGGATTTCACGTGACGTATCCATACCCTTATATAAATGTAACGTACTCTAATAAAGACGTAAGACTCTTATAAAGGTTATACTTAATTAGATGTGTGCATGCACAGCCTGACTCCAAAACCTTGTTGTTTACAGTTTTATATGGCTTCCTGGCTTCTCGCGAGTTGTGTTTTTGTGGTTAAAAATACGGCATCATCCCCGCATGTTGTGTTGTTGACTGCACAAATAGAAGCGAAAACAACCCCGGACTTAAATTTTTTCGGGTAGCCGTGGGTCCGCACCCATTTCAACAGAATAGAAGGCAATTGTGGCTACGCGTGATTAGCCGGGAAAACTGGTCTGAGCAACAAAAGAATGCACATATTTGCGGCGCTCATTTCATTTCTGGTAAGATTATAAACTGGCAGTATTATAGTCTAAAAACAACTTCGAAGAGGTTTCCAGTGTCGTATTAATGTAGCTTTAGATAAATATTTTTGCGTGTTTAACAACGAAAAGACCTGTTCATTTTATGAGAGCCCTCCATGCATCATGACAGCCCAGATTTTGCTCCTTCAATATTCCCAGACAAGCGAAGGAAAAAGCAAGAGAGCGCCAGCTCGCAGAAAAAAAAATAAATAAATAAAAAAAATGGAAAGATAAATGCCAAATCTTATCCAAAGTGAATTGTAAAATGTTTTAGGTCTAAATAAAAATGCTGGTTTTTAATCTAAAATCCTACAGATTGTACTTGCATATATTCCCACCCGTTTTCCGGTATCCTACACAGGTCCCGCAATCGCTCACCTGTGCTTAATGTAAGCTTATTAAAGTACGCTGCGTTGTCCACAGCTAACAAGCTTTCAATGTACTTTGACCTGCTTTCAGGCCTTATAGACGTTCATTCATAACATTCGCCATTGTTCGCGCTTAATATCCCTGTAACAAAGGTAAACAACAAGACAGGAAAAGTTTTTTGGGATCCAGTCTGCGTGTGCGCGCATTAGTCACGTGACTCCTGTTTGACAACATTGAAATCCGTCTATACTCAACTCAGTGGAATCAATCAAGACTTAAAGGATCTAACCGTAGATTAACTCTTACTAGCTAACCTCTTGGATGACCAACACCATTCACCATGCTTTACATGACCGTTTCCCTGAGGAGGAACAGATCTAATTCCTGTGCAGCTCATTTATGCACTTTATAACTACGTGCTGCTCAAGTCTACAGCTTGATGGACTTAACCATAAGAGATGAAATGAGCCTGCACGACTACAGAAGGCTCAATAATTCATCTTGTTGTGCAAGGGCAAGAGCATATTATTCCTGAACCACAAAGCAGGTGATTTCTGTTAGGTGTTATTTTATTCAGTGAACAAAATATCCAATTCTGTATCGCTCACAAAGGTTTTAAATAAAATGCCTTGTACAACAAGGAGTATTGGAAAGCATTCTATATGACACAGCAATATTTCCTCCAGAGCCACATCAAACAGTAAAATCTGCTTCCTTTTAGAAGGTAGTGATGGCATTTGGGGGTTTTATTGTTTGTTTGTTTTTACAACACTTACACTCTCCTTAGGAGCTGCCTTGGTCTCTTCTTTAACCTGAAGAGGTTCACAGAAGATAGTAATTATGATGTGCACGTTAAATGATTAAAAATGTGGTTATGCCAGGCCATGCTTCTGGTTACACACACACACACACACACACGATCTGCTAAAATTATCAGTGTGAATCAGAGTAATAAGTCACACACAAGTATACGATCCGTGTTCAAATTTTATTGAGTTATATTTAAAACATCAGCATCCATTTACTGAAGTGGTTAGGCAAGAAGTAGATTTTCTAACTAAAGTATTTTGGCAAAACACCAGTAGACTTACAGTACAACCTAGAATGAGATCAGTGTTACAGTGCACGGGTTATTTTCACAGCGTGCCCCAAAGTATGCACATCACACTCCAACTGAACCATGCATTTGAATACACACGGAGAAACAACACGATACATACACACACACACACACACACACACACACACACACACACACACACACACAACTCTGATCACACAGTGCAGGGAATAAAGAATTAAGAACAGAACACCACTTTCCTTTTGCTCCCAGAAGGAAAAGCGTGATGAGAAAGCCATGGTGGCGACGGGGCGCTCATGGGATGGGCCGGTTAAGGCGGAGCAGGAGATGAATGACTGGGAGAGCTGCTACAAGACAGCCAAGGGATAAGCTTCTGAGGATAATAGATTCTGGTGTTGGAGACAGAACTCTTGGACCGAGCTTCATGTAAGAACAGCTACACAGCACTGGAGAAAAGAAGAAATACTGAATCTGCATGTAAACTGAGGTGAGGAGGGTGGCCATTATGGAAGGAACATGTCTCTGAGCATACCCGGTATCGCAGCACTCGCACATACTTTGACAAAGGGTAAGGGCTAATGCTGCCAGAAGGAATTGCTAATGTCATAAGTGATCGTTTTAAATAGCTAGTAACACTAATTCACCACAGGTACCCTTTAAAGTGTACTGGGATACATTATTGCTCGGATTCCAAGACAGTCGCTTAACCTGAACTCACAATAAACATGCATTTCATTTGCTGGAGACAAAAGAGAATGCAAAAATGCAACAGTAAAGAAACAAAATCATCTGGGGTGCATAACTGTAACCTTGTTTTGTGAAAATGTTGGGTTATTTGGGGTTTTCAGTTCTCAGTTTGGATATAAACAGCCTTAACTTAAAGCTGAAAGATCTCCGACCTCCACAGGCTGCTAAAATCACAAAATGGGTTGGCAAACATTTATGGACCTGACTCAACGTGTGACTTCACAGAAAAACAAATGTGTCTAAAAGATGCTTGAAAACATCCCTTGTAAAATTAAACTCCTTTAGTGTGTGACATGTTATTCGCTAACAGGCCAAATATTGTAAATCATTGGCAAATTACTGTGGTATAAACATAACACACTATAGAATGTGCAGTTACGTGAAAATAACACACTTCAGGGTGGTAACGGCCTTCCACTTCACACCACCCAGTATGTGCTATTTAGATATAATAACACCAACCACTAGTACACTGGTGTTACTAAAAGTAGACACAGCCTTTGAATAGATCGTGTAACGTCTGTAATATGAAATCTAGGCTCTACACCCATCTGCTTGACCAGAAAACCATTTCTGATCACAAACGGTCTGTATGACTGGTTAACCTAGAGTTCTCAAATTATACAAGGCTTATCATTACAAAACAGCTTTCAGACTTGCCCAAGATACTGCAATGGCTTGCCATATATAAACAAACTGATTACAGGTATTTCTGCTCATTACATCATGTGTATTTTATGATTCCTTTAGCAAGCACACACATCTGGAACATGTTACAATGCCCGCAGTACAACTGTTTAATAATTAAAGCTAGGGTAATGACGTGTTGCAAGACTTACACGCTTTACACACACACACACACACCTTCTAAATAAAGAGTGGTTGATGTGCTTATCTATGTAAAGTGAAGTGAGAGCACAACCTTTTTTTGGGAGCTGTGTCTCCAGCACTGCCATACAGTACACTTGTGTACCACCTTAATAAAGAAATTACACAAACAAACAAAAGTATTAGATTATCAAATCCAGAGCATCTATACTCAGCTGAACTCTAAGTGCATGCATGATGGATTGGAAAAACCTTTCACGTGATGACCTCTGACATTTTCCATCATAAATACTTCTGGAAACTCGGCTTCGCAAGCACAAGCAAAGTTTAAGTATTTAGGCTTTATTAACAAAGTAATAAACAAAAGTTGAGAAAATTAACCGGTGGCTATCTGAACAACTTTAATATAATCCGGGGTTGACCGTGTGAAGAAATCACAGCTAACATGGCTTTGAATCTCTTACACAAGCTGACGGTTTCTACCACCATGTTTATTACACTGCTTTTCGACACACTGTGATATTTAACCAAGATTAAAAATTAAATAGAAACCGTTTTCACATCACTTTCGGTAAACATATTTTGGTTTCTGTGATTTGAACCTTAAAAATATGCTAGTTGTTAACAATTTTACATATACCGTATTTTCTGGACTATACATCGCTCTGGAGTCCAAGTCGAATCAGCCAAAAAATACATAATAAAGAAGAAAAAACATATACAAGTTGCACTGGAGTATAGGTCGCATTTTGGGGGCAGTATTGTTTAAATGATTTCATTAACACACCTTTTTTGTATGACGACAACGTGACGTTGATGCACTAAAAATGGATCTTTGGCGACTAAAACATGACGTGACATGTTTGTGCTTTCATTGACGAGACGAGATTGAACGAAAATCTTGGTTTGTGAGATGCTCACAGTGCATATACCATCTTTGCCTACTCTGCACGCAACACCGAGCGGGTAGGCAACAAAACGTGCAGGCTCACCTTTACGCACAGGAACATATAGTTGTACTGAAACATTAGACCGTTGGCTCAAACATGTCAAAATAGACTCTTCGTTTCAATCTACGGTATATTATTTGCCTTATATCTTGCGTGAGGAGTCATTTAGCTTTGATCCGCAGCCTCTGTTATTATTTACCGGTGTCTCAGATGGTGATGGAAGATCAAGAGTCGCTGCAATATCCTCTCACTGCGCTCTCAGTCACTGCCATTCTCTCGTGTTTTATACTCCCATTTAAAATGTTCACAATAAATGCGCTGTCTTTCTGGATCATTGGAAATATCATTTAGGCATCTCAACAAGAACTATTGGCTTCCTGTTAAGACTTTTCACAATATCTCTTTTGACTTAATTTCCGGTGCTGTAAGAGTCTTAATGACAAAGCATCTCAGCAAAATTAGGCTGAATTCACAACCCAAGAGCACCCTCTTGCAGATGTCAAGGCGAAAATAATCAACATGTGAAATGTGGTTGCCAGGCTGAAAATAACAAAATTATATAATAATGTGTTTAAAATTTCACATATATGTCGCTCTGGAGTATAAGTCGCCCACCCCCCACCCCGGCCAAACTAGGAAAAAAAAAGTGCGACTTATAGTCCGGAAAATATAGTAAGCCATTTCTCTGAATTTCGCCACATCAACAAGTTTCTTAAATTTCCACACACAATTCAAACCAATTACAAACCAACTGAACTGTAATTACGCCATTAATATTAATGGTTTACTGACTCCACATTAACTGTCAGGCACAAACACAGATACAACACCTACCATGTAAAGAAAACAGCTATTCAAACAGAGCTAATGTGGAGTGATAAACCAATTCAACCCAAAGTAATAGTAGTAATAATAATAATAATAATACCACCAATAAAACATGTAAACACAACTAGAAAACTACTGCTACCCCTTAAACCCATTACAAGAACCGTTTTACCTGCACACCCTCCTGAAACTTTCACATCTGCTGTACATTTAACCATCAGACAAAATCTCCTCCACTGTACCAGGGGCCCAGTCTTTACTAAAACACCATTTTATTCTTAACACCAATCACAGAACATGAACACACGACTTTCTGATAGAGAGATTCATCTTTCCATCACAGGAAACAGGAAACCTTTTGGAGACACTGCACTTCTGAAAAAGTTTCCTTCGCTCTCAGAATAGTAAAGCAGAACTTTCATGCAGAGCATAGAAGATAAGCCAGTCACTGATAGAGCTTTACACCTTTCACACTACAGACTGGACATGGGTTAAACTCATAAAACAACACTGCAGAATTATTTCTAGTTAATTATAATACATTCCTTTTAAAGGATAGAAGACAGTGTTGGGAGTTACAAATCTATTTGAGGAAATGATCAGGAATTTCACAGCCTTCATTCAACAAAAATCACTTTATTCCTGGAGCTCACAGAGCAGCCTGAAGCGATCCCAACCAAACATTCAGCACCTAAACCCTCCAAACTTCACTTCATTGACACTTCGGGGCTTGACTAAATTGCTAAAGAGGCTCAAGTTAGATACTCCGCTGGCTTGCTGCTCTAAAGCCTAAATATAGTGCTGCAGACTTCGACAGGCCTCGGAATGAGCCTTCATACTGAACCCGCAGTCTCGTCAAACAGCTCTGCGATCTACAACATCCTCAATCAAAGCCTGACCTCTAATCACGGCCATACCTCAGACTCTTTGTACTGGTTCCTCAGCGCCAGTGTGGATCTCCTAAGTTCCGTATTTCAGAAAGGTCCAGAATACAAATTCAGTTCAAAGAAGCCGGCACAGAGCAAGAAGCGAGATCCGGCGAGTTCACGTCCCTCGGAGGTTGTTGACTGGACTCCTCTATTCCTGACACTGCATGACGAAACGAAGAGGAGGGACAGCTGTCACGGTACGAGAGGGTCATGATAAGCTAAACATAGCTCCCAACCACCATCACTGCTCTAACTGTCATCTCTTACTCCCCACCCCCAAGAATGCAAAATGTAGAATGATGACGCTTTGCTCGGTTCGACTCCACTCTCAGCAACAGCTGCTACTTTTTCTCAGCTGCTTATTGATACTCACTGCTTCTGCTCTGTAGAAACCCACCGTGAGTTCATGAGGCCAAGCGGATGTGTGTGTGCACCCCTGGGTGGTTACAGGTTGGACTGGGTAAGAGTGCATCAAACCGAAGAAAGAGGAAATCACAAATGCAAAAGTGCTGAGAGCTGGAGGCAGAGGAAATGATGCAAGGGCCTGGCACTTCCTATCAGCCATTTCAGAACTGCAGAGCACACAGAGGAAAACCATGAACGCTTACCTGAAATTCAGCTGCCTACCTACAAAAAATAAAAAAACACCTTTCTACAGAAATTAAATGGGGTTCACTGTGAGATATTGTCAAACATAAAAGAAATGCAAGTCTGTCAGAACATGCAACTCATCTTTCATGAACAACCTACAACAAACAAAATGAATGTCGTGATAAAAAGCCACCAGATTACTGAAACAGTTCTTTAATAAAATAAATAAAATAAAAGAAAAAAAGACCACTACATTATTACAGTACAAGAATTTGAGTGATAACAGAAGTACTCAATGTGCAACATTTTTAAAAATCTCACTGAACTTCACTTGTACTGTAACCACCAAATTACTGTAAAACACCCTCCATTTAATCAGGACTCGATATAATAACTTGCCCGCTGATCCAAGGCTGTAAATATTCCGGTGGGGCCACCAAAATGTATAAATAAATAAACAGAAATCATGGGAGACCCGTTTGGGCCACCACATTTTCAGTGAGCTGGTGGCCCGACTGTATCTTGTATCCGATGCCGTGCAAAGTCCATGCATTTTAGTAGGGCATGCAAGACGCGAATTTTATGTCTAATCTGATGCACTACATTCTTAATCTAATGAGCACTTTTTATATCGCACCCTATAACCACTTCAAGCAAATCTTATGTGGTGGAGCCATATCGTGTCATGACCCTGCCGTGTCGTGGCTGCTACCCGCCACCAGAGGGCGCAGTTGAGGCGTCACGGCGTCATTCCCCTCAATCAAGCTCATCTGTGTCAGCTGTTGGGTTAATTGTAAAAGTGGTATATTTAAGGAAGCCAGTTTTTGAGTTCTGGGCTGGGACATTGCAACTGTTGACTAAGAAAGGACTCCATGCTTCCTGTTCCTGCCAAGTTTTTCTAGTGCCTTACCATGCCATGTTTTCTGTCAGGTTTGTTTCTTTATGATTATAGTTGTTTTGTTTTTTGAGAGTCCTTTTTTTTCTGTCTTTGGCTGAAGAGGAAGAATTATCTTGTTGGACTTAAAACTTCCTGGACTTCCTGAACTCTCTAACTCTGCCTTCTTTTTGTGATCTGGGGTCCTGCATATGGGGCGTAAGAAGAATAATTGCGGTCACGGCGTGTCTCACCGGACCCAGCTTGACAGTTAATGCACAATGAGATGTCTCTTTCATCACTACACGGTCTTGTTTAATTGAGGGAGTACTTGCTTCAGTGTTTTTCTACCCAAAGTGTGTTATATTTGACGAGCCGATGGGGAAAGGGATACATATGTACCGTACCCGTTTGGTGAATAAGTAAATTAAAAGATGCAATGTTTTGATTTATACCTAACAATAATAAAAACAACACAGTATACTGTAACAAAAAAGAATATAAAGTAGTCAAAAAATGAAGGAATATTAACGAATATGAATTAACATTAAAGAATAAGAAGGAATATTAAAGAATATGGAGGAATATTAACGAATATTAAAGAATGTGAATGAATATTAATGAATATGATCAAATATTAACGAATGTGAACGAATAAAAAGATGTAAAAAGAAACAAAACACATGTACCCACAACATGGATCGACGTATGGCCAGATGAACGCAGCGGCATGTGGAGGCTTTGAAATGTTCAGGACCTTGGACAGTGACGATCCGACATCAACACACGCCACGTGTCTGCCACGGCTGTTCACGTATGCGCCAAATTAGCCGCAGGCTGTAGCGTATGCTCGTCGGATGTCTGCAGGCCGTGCTACGGGTGTGTCTACTGGGAGCAGACTCCCAGATATTTCAAAAAAGTTTGAAATTTTTGCGGCGTGGCCACGGCTTTGCCGTATCCGCAGCGGCTACTAGGGATGCCCAGGGGTGTACTGGGGATCCTCAGGGATGAGCAGGGATGGGCATCCCCCGTGGATACCGCGTACTATACCTGTATGTGGGAAGGGGCCCTTATACTTGCATTGAGGGTTATGTTTGACTTTAGGGACTAAAAAACTGCAGCTATGCAAAATTTATCTGAGCTAACAATAAAGTCAGTCCCAGCTACCACCAGTGAGCAAACCAAATGCCAAAGCTGCCTGCTCAGTGAAAACCTCACTTCAGGACCTTGGAGAGCATCAGCTTATGACTTCTTAGCCATATCCATGTTCACTTGTTTCAAGTCTATTTTCTTGGGTGGTTTTCATTTTATTGTGTTTGCAAAATAACCTTCTCTGAATAATAACAGCCCACTATCAATGAATAGTTAATGACCTCAACAAATTAGGCTAGTGCAATTAGAGTAGCACGGCTCCGTTAATGGCTGAATCAACTTCAGCCCTGGAGAATAAATCCCCCAGCATTTCTCGACTACTTTCTGAAGTGATAGAGGAAATGTTTAATGCTGAGTTAGTTTTTCATTGGTTTTCACTTGCTGATTTCTTTGTTCATTAGTATCACCTGTCTTGTTGAATTATCCATTTAACTAGTTCATGTTCCATGCTCCCAGTAATGTTATGTTTGTGGTGTTTTGTTTGCCAAAGGTTTGTCTGACTACCTGACATAGTTTGTGTGTTTTTCATTCCATGGAAGTCTGAGTGTTGGTGCACAAGCATTTATTTTTTGGGTTTCAGTTTTATTATGAATAACAAATGTTTTTTTTTAATTTGTGATGCAACTTATTGCCTTATTGGGTTTCCTGTTGGCACACAGAAATTGGACAACGATCCCGGTCATCTTTGATGCCAATGGGGCTCCTCTTCGGAGCATTGCTATAAATTAAAATATTTACAATTTATTACCAGATCTATACAGTGAGAAAATTATTATTCAATCCCCTGCTAACTATTTTTTCAACTTACAAAGAACTGAAAGGTCCATAATTTTTATGACAAATTTATTTTAACGGAGCAAGACAAACTGTAAACAAGCAAAAAAAAAAATACACAACATAAAGATTATAAATTACGTTTCATGTGATTGCTTGAAATAAGTACAGTATTTGATCCACAAGAAAAACATGACTTAGTACTTGGTGGAGAAACCCTTGTTGGAAAACAGAGATCAGATGTGTCTTGTAGTTTGTACCTAGTTTGCATATATTTCTTTCCAGATCCTCTACATATCCTTCAGGTTTTAAAGGCTCCCACATGGCAACTCAAAGCCTCAGCTCCCTCCACTGATTTCCAATAGAATTAAGATCTGGAGATGGCAGAGGCCACTCCATAACCTTAATTAGCTTCTTCATGAGCCACTCCTTTATTACCTTGGTTATATTTTTTGGGTCACTGTCCTGCCTTGGAAAACCCATCCACGGTTGACGGAAGGCGGGTATTGTCCAAACTTTTACACTACATAACTCTGGCCATTGTTCCCTTAATGTGTTGAAGTCATCCTTTACCCTTGGCAGAAAACAGCCCAAAAGCATAATGTTTCCACCTCTGTGCTTAACGATGGGCATGGTGGTCTTGGAGTCATGATAACTATTTCTGTGCCTCCAAACAAGATAAGTTGAGTTGATACCCAAGACCTCAATTTTTGTTTAATCTGAACACATCACAATCTCCCAAACCTCTGAATCATCCAGGATTTAGATGGGTCTGTACATGTGCCTTGTTGAGCAGGGAGATCCTGCAGGCACTGCAGAATTCCAATCTATTATGGTGTAGTGTGTTAGCAAAGGTTTTCTGGTTGACTATGGTCCCAAGTACATTAAAATCATAAACAAGCTCCTCTCATGTTGCTCTGTGCTGATCTCTCACTTTTTTCATAATCATCCTTGCATAGGCAGAGTAGTTTTTAGCACATCCACCTCACAGCAAGAAGGTCCTGGGTTTGAATTTTGGGCTCGGTGAAGGCGTTTCTGTATGGAGTTTGCATACTATTTGGAAACTTTTGTTTTCTTTAGGTACACTGGTTTCCCCCCACAGTCCAAATATATTCAGTTAATACTGTGCTATTTTCTAAATTGGTGTGAGTGAGTATGGTGATGTGTGTTGGACCAGTGATGGTCTGGTGAGCTGTTCAGAGTGTACCCTGCCTTCACCTGGAGTCGGCTAAGATAGGTTCCAGCCTGGCTGCAAGCCAAGTATTTTTAACCAGTTCATCAAATGAATGTTCTAAATGACCTTTAGAGGTGAGTGGTGGTGTGTGTGTATTACCAGGGCTGGTGAACTGTTTAATGCATGACTATCCTGAGCTTTAGGCCCAGGGCCTATGAATATAAGGGCCTATCATGACCCAATTAAAAATTATATTTTGTAATCTGTGAACTTACTTGTCAATCACTTGATGTTCCTTTTCTGGGTTGCTGATTCATTAAATTTAAAGAGGGTACCCACATGGGAATCGCAACGTGACATAGCTGCCAATCAGAATGCAGAGAAGAAGTTTTGACATAGGCTATTAAAACCTAACAGTACTCATAAGTTTAATATTTTAAAAAGCAGCCCCAGAGTGGTGCTCCTAAATGAAAACTATTGTGGCAGAAATAAAATAATGAAAGGGAATTGATAAAAAAAAAAAATTCTAGAAGAACAAAGGCTTGTTAAGCAGAGTGGCAACAAATAACGTAGAGGACGAACAGACAAAAATGAGAGAGGGCGGCCATTACTTGGTGGAGCTAGAGAGGCTAAAAACCATCTGGCTGGAAATGGAGAGCAGAGATGGGAGATCAGAGGACCATTATCTTATTTACCTCTCACCTAAAGGGGAGGAGACCCAGGTACGGGTTAAGCCAGCTATACAGCAGCATACAAGTGTGAAACAAAGCATGGGTCTGTGGCACTGACATAAAAGTAACCCTTGGATGTTGCAGCTGATGAAGCAGGCAGCTTAATTTTGAGGTTAGCGGTGGTGGGACAACCGCCATATTGCGGGCCCCAATAAGCAGTAGTGCAGGATTCCCAGAGCTTTGGCTTAAGCATGCTTGTATATTTAGATGCATGGAGCCAACATGTTTTTTCATGTTTTATTTATTATAGGAATAGTTCAACATCATTGAATTTTATTATATACAAGTAATGTTTGCACATATATTATAATATATTAATGCAAAACATAATGACTTCTACCCAAAGAAAAAATATATATTACACATCGCCAAAAATATAATTGTCCTTTTCAGAACAAAAGTAACTGAATAATTCATTCATTCATTTTCCAAACCACTTATTCCTAATTAGGGTCGTGGAGAGGCTGGCGCCCATCTCAGCCGACTCTGGGCGAGGGCAGAGTACACCCTGGACAGCTCGCCAGGCCATCGCAGG
>JAQNCB010000013.1:19748361-19760216 GCA_030068295.1 Euristhmus nudiceps
TGTTCAGTACTACTGTGCTTTTACAGAACTTTGAGGTGATTTTACTAGTATTCAGTATGGAGTATAGACCCCCCCCCTTCACTCTCACGGACACCCTATTCCCCCTTTTTAGCCCGTACGAGCGAGGTTCAACTGTGCTACATGGGAATATAAAAGGCAAGCAATCAAGATTTTTCATAGATAATGTGTAGTCTTTTCTTTTCTTTCTTTTTTTTTTTAACTATTACAGAGGCTAGTCAAGTAAGCTCCACATGCTTTTATGTCGCTAACAGCATGTCTTTATACTCAGGATTTTAGTATACACCACATGGAAACAAAAATGAAAGAAACTAAAGCAAGATTTTGATATTTATTTTTCCATTATAAGACTTGACAATGATGACTCAGCCTGGTTTGTGTGACCATGACAAATTGGGTGTACATCATTTTTGATTCAAGCATTATCCACCCCAAATAGAGGACCAGTCAGAATGGACCATTCCTGTGTCATAAATGTACTAATCTCTGTTTCCCGAAAATAAAAGCATACTCTCAACTGTCGTGCCTGTGCGCATGGTTCTCTGTACGTGACTGCAGGTGTGTGTGTGTGTGTTTGTGTGTGTGTGAGAAAGATGGCGTTACACCCACTAGCGAGCCCCAGATTTGTATTGATCCTTGACTCTTCAAGGTGATTTGTTTAATGTTGACAGTGACGGATTGTAATGCATTTGGTAACAGCATTAGAAAAGTGGAAAAGGCATTACTTCGTTGTTGAACAGCTTTATTTCAACATTGACCCAGCATAAAGTGCAGCGTGACATTTGTGAGCAAACCCTATCTTTAAAAAAGCAGCACCAGTGTGCCAGCACATGAAGAGGGAACACCACCTGCTATCTCATTCTACATCACCACGTAATACAGTACTTTCAGTTACAGTGAACAAGGTGAACATTTGATCATTATCCCAGTTTCAATCACCCCACAGAGTGTTTCTTCACCGTCATATTGCTGTAATGTGATTTACCTATTTAATTCATTGTGTTTTCATTTTTATAGCCACTGAGAGTTGACTTAATGAAGCAATGCAATACACCGCCATGAATTTTCTACTGTGGGTGATTAAGGGGTTTGGTTTATTTAATTAATATCTTAATTAACACAAGTGATGCATCATTTTTTTTATTTTTTATTTTTATTGGATTAAATTTCAGCAATGGTTTATTTCTTAATTACATGAAATAGGCAGCGCTTATTATTCAGTTATTGTTATGCCTTTATAAAATCATTTCACATCTCAGTTAGAGAGAATTATGAAAATATTGAATGTTCAACAGGGAAAGTACTTCACGCTGTCCTAATACTATCAGATTTCTATACAGGACGTGTGTATAAAGGCTGGATTAGAAACCTTGGTTTATGTTCAGCTTGGGGCAATTTGGGGCGATTATTTTGCTCGTACAGAACAAATTGAAGTTGGCATCACTAACTATGCAACTTCTACAAATAAATAGAACCATACAGTTTAACCTTACAGGATAATACAGCCCTGTCTGTCTGTATTTGTTCAGTGTTCAAAAATCCCCTTTCTAAATCCTAAATTTCTAAATGTGTTTACACACACCATAATATCCTACTGTTATTCTGTATGTGATGGTATTCAGAATATGATGATGGGTGTGTATACAGCATAATAATGTTCTGAATTTGGCTTTTTCTGATTAATGCATGTGGGATAGGGTTCTTTGGAAATGTATACAGCATTTGAAAATGTGTGCCTCACTGAAGAGTATTTATTGCGGTTTAAGACTTCGAGCTTGTTGCCTGTGTACGTTCATCTCTGTATGTTGTACATAATCCAACTCAAAACTTGCACTACATGTACATGTAGTGCACGACATGTATATGTAGTACATCGTGCACAGCTAAGTAGGAATACAGTCCTTTATAAGAATAAAGGGACTAAAACAGGCGGCACTGTGGTGTAGTGGTTCGCATGTCCGACTTAAGAAGGTCTGGGTTCGAGTCCTGGGCTTGGGCGTTTCTGTGTGGAGTTTGCATGTTCTCACCGTGAATGCGTAGGTTCCTCTGGATACTCCAGTTTCCTCCCACAGTCCAAAGACGTGCACAAAAGGCTAATCGGCTGTTCTAAATTACCTCCAGGTGTGTTTTCCAGAGTATAAGTGGCACTTTTTTCATAGTTTGGCCGGGGGTACAACTTATACTCCCGAAAATACGGTAATTGGTTGTATGCATGTTGTCCATGCAGTGGCCTGGCGAGCTGTCCAGGGTGTACCCCGTTTTCGCCCGGTGTCGGCTGAGATGAGCGCCAGCCTCCCCGTCACCCTAATTTAGGATTAAGCGGATCAGGAAATGAAATGAGTCTTTGAAAATGAATGAATGGAAAAAACATTAATATTTTGTGCACATAAACCTAGAGATTGTATCAGAATTTTGGTATCTTTGAAGTCTCGGCCATTCTGAACGAGCTATATGAGCTAGAATGGGAAATGTCGATGCCCTATATCTTTGTCACCGCAATAGACACATAGATATAATACAAGATCAAGAATTTTTGTGTTTTTATTTATTTTTTTTATTTTTTGGCGAGAGATTTTCATGCGTTTTCTGTTTACTTTGTCCCAGTCGTGTAGGGAGTTTGCAGGCCTGCAGTGTCTCAGCTGTGCTGTTGGAATGACAGCTGACTATGTGCTCTGTCTCTGGTGTGCTACAGCATGTCTCTGTTACAATACAACACACCATCCTTTTGTAACCGTACATCGTCTCTCCTCCCACGACACTTTAACCGTTTCGTTGTATGCTGCTGCGCATTGTCCCATGAATGCACACGGACACAAAAAGGACTTGAATTCCTGGAAGTTACACATTGACTGGCTGAACATTGTTAGGTTACTAGTACTGGATTCTAGTTCACGTTTCTTCATGTAACACGTGTTTAATTCGAGCTCACCATTGAATTACGGGTTCTACTTACTGTCTGACATTTTTAGAGCTGGGAAGATTGGGAAAGTAGGTCACATTTCCGAGTCGGAGAAAGATGGAATTAGTTTAACCGTGAATGCAAAACATCCCGAAGGCTCAAGTCAAAGTAATAATCCTGAATATTATGGATTAAGTTTTATGCCTTCAGTACGCGAACGCTTTGATACTGGAAGGAAGCAGAGGAAATCAAAGAGACAGAAAAGCCTGTAGTTAGTTTGTGGGTGTGTTGCTCTGGCTGTCATTTCAAAGTGACAAAATGTCATCCGAGGCCCCAGTGGGGGAACTTCTTTTTTTTTTTTTTTTTAAAAAACAGTTTCTTCTCATTTTCTCCCGCACGTTAACAAGCCACGCTCGGCTCCAGTGTTCCTTGTGAGCCTAATTAGGCATAATCTTTAAAGGATTTTGAACAAGACTAATATTTTGGTAATGCACTTTTCAGTAAGATGAATAAGGCAGTTGTAATTAGTGCTTCAGTTCGAAGGTTTTATGTCAAGATTTCTGCTCAACGTACTGCATTATTGCTCATTAATAATATTGCAGAAACTCCAGCTGGCAGATCCTCTCTCTCTCTCTCTCTCTCTCTCTCTCTCTCTCTCTCTCTCTCTCTCTCTCTCTCTCGACGTTTCTTAGACCTTAAGCTCTGATCGTTAGCGTGTATATGATGAGTGTCTTCTGTACACCCAGGAGGTGATAAGACGTGGAAATTATTCTCCTACTTCAATTTACTGAATCACTCACTCAGGCGTTACTTATTTATTTAATTTTTCTTCTTCATGCATACTGAAGTAGCAGCAGTCTCTCAGGCTCAGAATAATCTGTCATGGAAACTACTCTCATGATTGGCTCAACACTTCAATGTTTTTCTCCCTGCACAGCCTGGAAATTTGCCTGAGCAAACAATTGGATTGACCCTTGATGACTTAAGACGTGCGAGAATTCCTTTACACCCTTGCATTGTAACAGTTCCTTATTTTCTGTGTGAATGTGAAGAAGGAGGAACAAACACTGCTATGTTTATAATAATAATAATGGTTATGATAATAACTAAGAACGGGATACACTTGAGAGTAGGTCACCAAAGCCTATTCGATAACATGTACAGTGATCCCTCGCTATGTCGCGCTTCAAGTTCTGAGGCTTCAGTGCATTGTGGATTTTTTTTAAATATTCATGAAAAAAAATTAATTAAAAATATATAGAAAAGGTTCAGCAAAATGCCATGAGGGGTAGCTACTGACTCGGATTCGGATCCCAGCCTCTTCAAATGCTGGGAAATTCGCCTCGACCAATTAGCTTGATAGATTTCAGAGGCAGTGTTCCAAACCGAGTCGGAAGTGACCTTTCGGTCTTTCACTTAAATCTTTCGCTATTAAATAGGGAAAATTTAAGGGGAAGGGAGTAAATTCACTACTGACTCCAGTTTGGTACAGCTCTAAAATAACAGCATTCGAGACAGAAAATGCTGAAGTCAAGGCATTTCTTACACTTTATTTACATGTATGTATTTTACATTATTTATATTTTATTTACATCTTGTGTTGTTTTTGAATGTTTAATTGTTATTATAAGCATTTATAGTGTTGAATATGTATTTATTGATATATACATGTACGTATACATCAGACGGGGGTGGGGTCGATCCTATTTCGCGGAAATTCGGTCTTCGTGGGGGGTCTCACCCCCCATAAACCGCGAAAAGTGAAGGGATCCCTGTATCACGATACCTCGGTGCCGATTCAATTTGTATTGCCGTTCCCACCCTTCAGGTATTGCCTTCCCTATCACACTACCACCATCGACTAGGGAGGGGTGAAAGCATGCACATGCCTCCTCCTTGACATGTGATGCTAGCCGCCCGCCTCTTTTCGAACTGTAGCACCCTGCATCTTTGGGGAAGGTCTAACACACTCAGAGGGAAAGCGCTACCCGCCCCCTTGTACGAATGAGCTCACAGACGCCCATGATTTGCTGGCGATCGCTGTGAGTGACAGGGAAGTGAATGTATGCCGTCCCTCCCTCCCGTCTGAGCTCAGCCAATTGGCTCCTATGGACTCCCGGTCATGGGCTGCTGTGGCATTAACCCGGATTCGAACTTGCGATCGTATTGCGATTCTATAAATATCCTGATAGAATTGTTTCCACATTTTAAAACTTTGAGCCATGTTTTAAAAAAAAATGCTATTTCCACATAAATTTTGCAAATAATGTGATTGTAGCATATGGAATGCTGTGCTACCTTTCTATGTGTGAACAGTTTACAGTGTAGGGCCATACCTGTAGGACCATAGAGGAACGGCAGCCTTTCACCAAATGGTGTTTCAAAATTTACAAAAACATTTTTGGAACGGGGTAGTGGTGGTCTGGTAGTACGATGCTCGTTTACTGATTCCAAAGTCGGTGGTTCAAGCCTCACGATCAGTGGGTTGTCACTGCTGTCCCCCCAGTGCAGCTAACTGGGTTATGAAAGGCCGGCCGTGTCTGACTGTCTGTGGTGAGAGGCATGTAGAAGAACCATTGCTGACTTTGGTCAAGAGTAGGCTGCATAGCTGTCACCGTGTTTCTGCCCCCTGATGGCCTGGCGAGCTGTCCAGGGTGTACTCTGCCCTTAGTCCAGAGTTGGCGGAGATGCCAGTCTCCACGGGACCCTAATTAGGATTACACGGTTCAGAAAATGAATGAATGAATGAATGAATGAAAAATGAAAATTTTTATCATTTTGGAGCCACACTGGCCCCAAAAAAATCATCTGAATTTATTTAATTTTTCCCCCGTCGTTGCATGCCAGAGTTTAAAAATTAGTGTTTTGGTCTGTCAGCTAATAGCTGATTACCTAGTGGGGAAAAAATTATAGAAAAGTGTATATTTTGTGCTATATTTTAATACTGTATTCTCCGGTGACAAAAACGATGTCCTCACATGTTCGAATGCCAAGCTACAGAGATGGCGGACATACAGTGATGGCCAGTCATTAAGCAAATGTATTAAATCACCTTCTGTGTTGTGAGGAAAGTTTGGAAGGAAATGGGCCTATTTATGAAACCTGCCAATGGCGACTGACTTTATTCATCTTTGCTTGCTTTTAATTCTGCACTTGATGTTTTTATTACATACAGTTGAACCTTGCTCGAGCGGACCCCGGTCGTCTGGATTTCGGGTCGTACGGACAACCCAATTTTATTTAGTTTTATTTACTTATTTATTTATTATTATTTTTGTAAGGATAGTTGCGAGCACTCCGCGCTAGCAGCAATGCTAGCACTATGTTAAATGAATTACTCTTTAATGTATTGCAATATGTATTACATGTATTTACTGTACAGGTACAATATACATTTATTATTTGGGTGTTACATGTTCAGTACTACTGTGTTTTTACAGAACTTTGAGGTGATTTTACTTGTAGCAATAGCGCTATCAGCGGCGTTAGCACAATACGTTAAATTACTGTATTATGTATTACATGTATTTACTGTACAGGTACAATATAAATTTCTTAGTTGGATATTAAATGTTCAGTACTACTGTGCTTTTACAGAACTTTGATGTGATTTTACTTGTATAGTATGGAGTATAGCCCCCCCCCCCCGAAAAAACCCCCAAAACACTTCACTCGAACGGACTATTCACTAATCCGCACAGCCCAACCCCCCTTTTAGTCCGTACGAGCGAGGTCAGACTGTATAAACATTATAGCTCATCAGCTCTCATGCTTTTAAATTAAAATGTAATTCTGACATAGCAGGTGCAGAAATATTTTGAAGTCTACAACAGCATAAAACGGTTTCCGTGAGTGTGTACATACGTATTTGAAGGACCGGCTGCCTCTCCTCTCGAACTGATCTGTGGTTTCAAACAGTTGAAATAAGAGATGTTTGTGGATAAACATGGAATCTTTATTGACCCTGAGCCATTTTTATCAGCTCCCAGGCTTTTTATTCCCTCCTCCTCTTTAAATTCATGAATATTTAATTCCTTCAGGCTACCATAGCACAAAATATATCCACATTCTTGTCGTAAAAGATGGTAAATGTTTGGCAGATAGAAGATAATTATTAACTGGGATCACGGAGTAGATTAAGCTTCTTGTCAGTAATAAATGGTGTTTTATGATAAAGTATTACAGCACAGTAACTGAGGCAGACTGTAGCTATGGATCAGTGCATCCTTCTGTTTTTACGGTATCGAGAGTACGAATATGATGGGATTTGATTTCCTCTCACTGAGCTTCTCGTTGACATTTCATGCTTTATCTTGTCAAGGTGAGGTGAGAACAACAGCTTTCACAGTGTCAGACACAAAATTTTTGCTGCTCAATAAACTGGAAAATACAACAGCTGCTCTCGAAAAAGCACCCGCCCAGTTCGGGGCATCTTCTCCAACATGTATCGTGAAGGTTGGTTCAGGATGTGAGAAACATAAGCGTCACTTTTTGTCTATCTGATGGGGCTGACAGCATCCCTTTCATTCTTCCTCAATGCTTTCCCCTCATTTCTGATTTTGCACATGGAGCAGAAAAATATTCTTCTTCCCAAATGTTCTCTCCAGCCTACTTTTGTTATCAGCATGGTTATACAGTAAAAAGTCCATTACCCTGCTATCAGGAAGGCATGGTTGAGTTTATCATATTATATGATGGAATCTGTGGTTCTTTTTATTTTCATGATAGACAGAGAGTATACCACCCAAAGCACGAGGCCAAGTTCGCTCCGTCGGCTCCCAGCCATGGATAACTGTGATGTTTTCACGATTCGAACTCGCAGTACCCTGACGATAAGGTTAACTTCAGATGTTCAGTACAATATTTCAGGCTTTTTACTTCAGTAAAGGTCTTGGAGTGAAAACTGACATCAGAAGCTGTAAAAGGTTGCGAGTGCGTGAGTGAGAACATGTACGGTTGTGCAATTAAGACAAAATTGCTGACATCAGTTTCTGCCTGTCTTCATAAGTCTTACAGTATTCAGCACATCATGCTGAATGCACTGACCTTTTTGTGGTTTGCATTTTCAAAGTCAAACCTGCTGTGGTATCGTGGTTGTCTTATCTGTAAAGGAAAAAATAAACCTATTAAAATCTCTCCATGTTTAATAATAGATTAAAAAAAAATACATTGGCATTTTGTGCATGTGACATGGGGTTTATTAAAAGGTTGGAGATGGACTTCTGTACTATTCATGGGGTGGGGTGGGTGGACGACGACACACACACACACACACTAATCTTTAACGTCCAGGTTTTTGGTTATTGTTTAGCTTCTTGTTTTTTTTTTTGTTCTCATCAGACAGATGAAGCACTTCATAACCTACATATTTTTTTTTTTTTATTTTTTCCCCCCACAGTTACTGATGTGGAGCTGAAGCGTCTGAAAGATGCCTTTAAGAGGACCAGTGGCCTGTCTGCCTACATGACCCAACAGTGCTTCTACAAAGAAGTGCTCGGAGATGGCGTTCCACCAAAGGTTGCAGAGGTAATCTGTGCTCCAGTGCTCTGTGCTCACAGCTCTCACTGCGCTGAACAATCCAATCTACCACCAAATATGTATCTGCTTACGAGCCCTCTTGTTCATTTCAGTCCCAAAGCCAGCCTTCCCTACCAATTTTCTGGTTCACCACTGTCGTAAAGGTTTTTTGAGAGTCATCATGCTCGTTGTCCATGATTCTGTCTGATGGTATTATTCTGTCTACTGCAGCTTATCAGTCCTGTGTTTTTTTTTTTGTTTTTTTTTTAAGTTCAGCCATTAAAAAATTGACCCCAGCTTATTATTCAAGTAACCCATCAAATAGATAAAAGGCTCATGATGGTCTCATTGGTTTTGCTATGGAGATAAAAAATTAGAGACAAAAAATTAGAATCAAATCATTCTGCTTAGTGCGCTCTTGAATCCAAAAAAAAAAGTTGCCTTGAACAACCATCTGCAAGATAATGATGTTCCTCATTAGGACTACAGCGAGCATTCGGTTTTCCGTGACGAAAGGCTTTCATATCTCTAATGCTCAGCTTTCAAATTGCATCCCTTAATGCTCATGAGCTTGTAATTAGATCTGAAACTACTGCATGGTTGGTCATGTTGCTAGTTCGCTACAGGCAGACTGCATGTTGTGATCCCATTGTTTTTCAGTTTAAAAGGGGGAAAATGCAGAGGGGGTTCATATCTCCATTGTTCAAATGGACTTTTACTTCCTCTCTGAAATCACTGACCAAACATAAGGTGTGTCCAAAACCACAGCGTTGATGCTTGAACTCACTCATGATTCTGTGCTTCAGAAAACAGGTCTGTGAAGGAGTCTGTAAACAAAACGCTCTGTTTTAAAGCCTGGATACTGACAGCGAAGAATATTCCTCGCCTCTTAAATCAGTGAAATGGCAAAATACAGTGTTGTATACAGACGCTGAAAAGGAACATGGCTGAAACATGAGTCTGCCTCAAGATTCTACCTCTAAAAATGTTTCATCCGTACTCTATGCCTTGGTTCTGCACACCTCAGGGTAGAAGTGTGCCTCACGGAAGGCATGGAAGCATCATTACGGTCATGCAGGCAAGAGCTGCAGGCAGATATGAAGCAGGATAAATAAAGGCTGTTATAGATAAAGAGCATGGGAACATATCGGATGCGCTGCGATTATTAACCACATACTGGAGGCTCATTAGAAAATATTGCAGCCAAATGCATAAAATAACTGCAGAAATTGGTAGAACTGGCTAGAATTCCATCACAAGCAGATGGGTAAATCATTTACGCATCTCTAGATGGGGACTAGATCCGACAGTTACACCTAGCCACTTATGATGGTTTGGCCATGTTGAGAAAAGTAGCACCTTGATTAACAAGATCTGCTCTCTGTGTGTGGATGGGTGTGGATCCAAGAAAAACCTGGCAAGCGTTGCTCTCGGAAAATCTAAAACTTGCTGCCCTCCAGCCAGAAGATGCTCTGAATGGAGCAGAGTAGAAAAAGGTGCTGACAGAGCTGCAACATCACACCCGCGATGACAGTGAAAATTGACACAAATCGGATAGTGAGTGAGTGAGTATAAGTACCTCAGAGTAGGGGCAGAATAAGTGTTCTGGTTAGGAAATTTTAGAGTGGATTCCTGTTTGAATGTGCATGGTAGCCGTTCTGTGAGCTAGCAAGTGTCGTGTTGGGTACATGTCAGAAAATGCATGAGCTAGCCCTTATGTCATGTGATAAAGGAAATCGAAGTACTCGATGGGACTGAAACTAAAATGAGAGGAAAAGCAATACTGGCAATTCCATGAAAAATGGGACCTGACCAGGTGAAAATTATTTTGAGATTAAGTCGAAAACGTTTACACAACACAAACACTAGCTTTTCTATGCCCAAGACCAGATGAACTGCTCTAGCCACCTGCCTGTATGATGGTGGATGGATTCTGAGATGATTGGTTGTGAGATTTCTTGTCTTTGACGCACTGCAGATGCCATGCATGTGGTTTTTAGGCTTGAATGTCAGGTCTGTCATCATGTTCTTATTACATGTACCTCCAGAAAGGTCGAGCATGTAGGAGATTTAGTGGAAACAGGTTTTTCATATTTCCTAAAACATTTTAAATCCAGAAATACATTAAAGGCTGGAACTTAATGTAAAATCATCAATAATTGAATAATTTAATATTTTCTAAAGCAAGTCATGAAAATATTTCTTCATTTTCCATTTTCTGAACCGCTTAATCACAATTAGGGTGACGGGGAGGCTGGGGCCCCATCTCAGCCAACTCTGGGCGAGGGCAGAGTACACACTGGGCAGCCCGCCATGCCATTTCAGGGCAGAAACATGCTGATGGCTATGCAGCATACTCTTGACAAATCAGCAATGGTTCTTTGACCTGCCTCTCACCACAAACAGTGCGAGACATGGCCTGCCTTTGATAATCCAGTTAGCTGCACTGGGGGAACAGCAGTGTCAATCCATTGATAGTGGGGCTTGAAAACTCCCACCTTGGGATCAGTAATCCAGCACCCTAAAACCAGGCCACCACTGTTCCACCACTGGCCTAAGTAAAATATTTCAGAACAGAAAGTCTTTATCTGGAAGTCCCGTGATGAAGCAGATGTAATGTCCATCACACAGAATTTTTCAGTTATTTTTTGAAGCAAAGCTAGTGCTGCAACGTGCCTCACTTCATGTTCTTTACTGCAGTCTGTAGGTTAGCATGCTTACTTCCCCTGTATACCTTGAGTTCACAGTCATATTTCGCTGTCAATTTTCAGAGAAGTTTGAAATCAAGTTTGACGAAATTTTTGTGTCTTTTCCTTTTAACGTCTGTCACACTCACACTTTTGTCCTACTCTATAAGGGTGTCTTGCTTTGGAGTTGGCCTGTGAAGGACATTGGCTCCTTCCTATTTTCTGAACCGCTTACACCTACTAGGGTCGTGGGGAGCCAACACTTGGACGGAGGCTGTGAACACCGTGAATAGTTTGCTAGATCATAAGAGCGTCAACACAAAACTATTCGCACACACATCCACACCTGGGGCAATTTGGAACAGGCAGTTAGCTATTGTGCATGTCTTTGGACTGTGGGAGAAACCCAGAGGAAACCCACGTCAGCACATGCTAGCAGCGAGAACTTGCAAACTCCACACAGAAACGCTTGAGCTCGGGAATCAAACCCAGAGCATTCTTGCTGTGATGCAGACATACTGCCCCTATGAAGAACAATGCTTCAGAAACTGTTACTATTAAAACGTGCTTCTCAACCTCCAATTATCTCCAAATTCTTGGCAAGGATTTCAATTTTGAGGATATTTCCTTTTGTCTTCATCAATCCATGCTGCTATGTATAATATATTACACACACACACACACATATACACACACATACACACACATACACACACATACATATATATGTGTGT
>JAQNCB010000013.1:19885200-19895813 GCA_030068295.1 Euristhmus nudiceps
GGCATTGTGTGCCTTCATGGTGAATCAAGAACATGAGTTTCAGTTTACACTTAATAAATAAATAAAAAGAATCTCCCCTTTATTGATATGTCAAAAGGGGCGAGGGTCTTGCAATCTCTGATTGTCTTGTTAGTGTATATAAAGACACATATATAACATTTTTTGTGTTGCTTTACTTAATTTATTGTTGGGCAGTGGTGGCCCGGTGGTAAGGTGATGTATTACCAATCCCAGGGTTGGGAGTTCAAGCCCCACTGTCAACGGTTGTCCCTGCTGTCCCCCATTGCATCTAACTGGGTTATCAAAGGCCGGCCATGTCTCTCAAAGTCTATGGTGACAGGCATGTAAAAGAACCATTGCTGACTTTCGTCAAGAGAAGGCTACATAACTGTCAGTGTGTTTCTGCCTGGCGAGCTATCCAGGGTGCACTTTGCCCTTGCCCAGAGTTGGCTGAGATGGGCACCAGCCTCCCTGCAACCCTAATTAGGATTAAGTGGCTTAGAAAATGAGTAAATAATTTATTGTCTTTAATGTTGTAATGATAACAACACAACACACCATTGATGATGCCTTTTATTTGTTTCCAACCGGAAATTTTGCTGTCATGACAGTAGGACATCAACACTTTCTGATTCTATTTTTAGAGTTCCTGTCTGATCTGTCCCATCAACACAGTGAACTATTTTTTATCACACACATACGTATTTTTTGTATTGAAGAAAAAAAAACTTATCCTGAAATGTAGACAAATTACCCTCAACCGTCACAAAGATGTTACTTATCTTTACGTTTTAAATGTATCTACATTGATAAAAATCAAATATCATATATAGAATAGCCTACATAAGTATGCTAAAAAAAATCTCCGCCCCTCGACAGTCACTTCGTAGAAAGTCGGTTGTTGTCGAGAAGACGTCAGCATCGGTAACTCCGCCCTCTTCGCACTGGAGAAGAACTGTCGCCATTTTGAGTGACTGAGTTTCATTTCACTTCGCAACTGTAAGGACGGAGAGACCTTCAGGAACGTTTCAGCATGTTTCTCTTTCAAACTGTTAATGGGAATTTAACTGCTATGAACTGAAACTCTTCCTAAAACCAATCAACAAGTAGATCAAAGTCAAGTAACGCATAAGCCAGTTGAATCCTGAGTCGATTTTTTGCACTGAACTGTAGTCCGTTAGAGGAAATGGCTGTGGAAAGCATGACTGTCCATCCAAACTCCCCAACAGCCAACCACGAACACAACAGCCTTCTCACTGACGAAAGGTCGAGTAATGTCATATTTCTCTCCAACTATTTATTTATCCTTTGCTTTTTAAGTACAAAAAGCATGGGTATTTGCTTTTTTTTTCTTTCAAAGGGATTAAAAGTCGACTATTTTTTTCTGGCAAACGAGTACAGAGGTAACGAACGCCATCTTGGAACGTTAACACGGCGCAAATCTGGAAGGTTATATATCCGCACCACGGACATTATTGTTTCTAAGCAGCTATTTATGTACAAATCCAGACATTTTTTCGACGCTCTTTTTCATCACCGAAGGACCCAAGTGGCCATTAAACAATGAACCTCGATCATTTATTTCAGGCTTCCGCTCAGTAATGGAAATACGGATTAAAGTCAACACCGACGACGATTTTGAAGAAATAATCTGTTTACTCGATGTATGTAGTTATTAAAATGTATATATCGCATTGTCGAAAGAGCACCTCGTGTGTACTGCTCACCGATCATAAAAACAATCAAGACTGTCGCTGTTCGCTCTATAGTTAGCCATGCTAACTATATGTATGTTCGCGTATGCTATCATCTTGTTGCCAGGCCTTGAAAGATGCTAATGCTAGTGCATTCTTTTCCAAAACTAAGATGAGCTAACACGCTAAGTCAATGGCGCGTTTGCTACTCTAGTTAACTTGGGCCCTTTTCTCCAAACACCCCTTCGTTTCTTTATTGCTGATAGGTAACAGAAACCGTTTGCCGAATTCGCTCAGGTTTCGGCTCGGGTTATTAAACAAACGTCATTTAATACAAGTATCACCAATTATAGCTCATGAATTAAGAGGCTTCCGTCGTTAGCTTATTAGCTTGGCTCAGCCGGATAGCATACGCGTTGCGCACATCTTTTACACTGGCATACCCATAATTTTTAAATTACCCTTGTTTACAAAAGGCTCGTTTCAGCCCGCATATAAATCCTAAAATTTAAAATAACCAGTATTCTGTGACTGGCTAGTCAGTTATACATGTTTACAACATGATTATTAGCTTTTGTCTTTCACTCTAAAAAGGGAAAACACGAAATAATCGTTTTTATTGAGATATACCAATGGGTACTTGTGATCAGATGAAACAACATTGATTAACACAAATAAGATTAATTGAACAAGATATAAATAAGAGGAATAATTGAGTGATTGAACCAAATAAATATAATTAAACCAGAGAAGAAGGATTAAACCAGATATAAATGAAAGAGGAATAAACAGGGATAAAAAAGACTAATGATTAAACCAGAGAATAACTGGAGAATTGATAACCTAGTAAATTGCTGTTACTTTTATTAGAATTTCCTCTCTGTATTTGTGTTGTCCTTCAGAAAACACTTTTTTTGAGTTCCTTCCCAATGTCTCAAAAGCATTCAAGTTCCTAAACGTGAACTAAAACACAAGTTTCACTAATTTCACTGTTTCCCAAATGCAGTGAGGTTCACCTGCAGAGTTGTTCAGCCCCCGTCTAGCTGGCAAAGCACAAAAAAATTCAGTATTATCATTTTTGGTGAACTGTTTCAGGTCCCAGCATTTGTACAGGGTGTGATTTTAGTTGCCCTGAGTAATTTCAGCATTGTTTGTTTGGTCTGTAGTGATATGCCTTTTATATCCTCATTAGGTTGTATTATTATTAAGAAGTGGATCAGAGTGCTTTTGGTTGGGTTGTTTATAGGTTTTGCCAGAGGGTGACCTGATTTCTCAGCTGTCTTGTCACTCATTGCATGGTTGAATAAGCTCAGATGTCCTCATATTACTGGAGCTATGACTGTGGTGACGCATTTTTATGTTGCATTACATTATAATAAAATGAACAGCAAGAACATAATCCTTTTATGTTAGATGAAATGTCCATTTCCAACATGATTTTGCAATTATTTTCTTTGTTTACTAATATGAAGGAAGATAAGGGTCATATGACTGTAAGTTCAGTTCTTGATCTGACAACTGAGCACCAGGCCCTGACCATTATAGTGGGTGGACAGTGAACACAGTTTAAGGAGTTCACTTCATATCATTATGCAATTAACCAAGAGATCTATTTATCCTATTTGTAATAGTTTATAGATAAAGATATTTAACGTCTAAATTTTGAACACATTCATATCCATATGTGAAGCAAAAATGCCAGGAGTCTAATTATGTATGGAGACACCCTTTAGGTAAGGTTGTTAAGCCTCATGTTCCATTGGCATGAACACAGATACCTGCTAGGAAACAAAAACTGTTTGCAGACTTAATTGTTGTGTCACATTATTGAGTGTTTCCTTACACATAAACTTTACTTGTGTGGGCTGTTCAGGTATGGGCCTTTTCACAGTCTTCTGGAGCACTGTGGATACATAAATGGAGGGTTACTGTTCCAAAGGCTGTACATATTATGTACTATTTGATATATGAATAAATACACAGTAGTATGGTGTACCTTCAAAAAACATAAACAAAATCTATCAGCTTGTCTTGAAAATGTACACGGAAGTTAAATTTTGGACTAATTTGAGTTTCCCACTTCAAAAATTCTCTATTGTAACTGAAATAATTGTCAAAGGAGGATGTTTGTCATGCAAATTTTTCCATCCAAAATTAGAGAAGCTTATGTTGTTTAACTAAATCACGCATTGGTGGCGATCTCTGATTTGTTCTACACAAGGCAGATCTGAACACAGGCGAGAAAGTGTCTGTCCAAAATGTCCTCTCCGACTTTTCTGTCTCTTTTGATAGTGATAATAAGAAATGTAGCTTTTTCCAATCACATGTATTTTTTTATAAAGGACATCTAGGTGTGTAACTTTGGAGCAAAACATATCTGAACCAGATTCTGAAATGTTGATACACGAGCATGTGAATGTGGCCGTCCAAAAGTGTCCACTACGAAATCTAGGTTTATGCCATCAGTAAACTAAAACAAAAGATTTTGCTACCTATCAAAACTCACCAACAATCTCCATTTGCTACATATTTTATATAATATACATTACAGAATGGACATGATTTTAACAATCTTACTACTATTGACTGATATTTTTTAAAGGCATTTTATTTTTTTGGACATGCATACTTTCGAAGGCCACAACTTCCAAGAAAATATCGTTATAGCCATAATTCAAAAAAGTATTTATAACTGAATATTTACGAAAATTACTACTTACAAAAACCAGCAAATTAAAAACCTTTATTTTTTACCTCTTTGGGACTGTTTGCTCTAAGAAACTGTGAAAATGCCCGTATATTAATGGCTGCCGAAGTGTGTTTGGTAACCAATTTTGGCAAATAATTATGAAGAGTAAGAATGCACTGTGATCACCAGATAAAAATGGTTTTGTTCAGAGGATCTGCTGTGTTGGAATGATTAGCCAAAAATCCAAGCACACAGAGAGCATTCAGGGTGTAGTAGACTTGTCTCACACAGTATTCTCAATGCAGGTTATTGTCTATACAGTATTACCCTGACCTTACATCTAGTCAATTTGGTAAATCATGCTTTTTTTTCTCGCCTATTCAACTCCAGATTAAAAAGACATTAATAAGTTCATGTGTGTTTGGTCTCTGTATTTTTCATGTCTGTAACGGAGATGATTAGGGCATATCGGTGTTTTATTATTGACGTTTGCATGTACAAAAGCAAATTGATTATCTTCATTCCGATCAGAATCAGAATATCCATGATGTGTTTCCATACTTTCAGCTTGTCGTTTCCACCTGGTTGGTAGTTGGGCACACATCACGTTGAAGTGCTAAAATGTCTTATCACTTCATAACAATAACTTTTGGACATAACTATACATGTCTGTAAAAACTTCATATATTAAATGTGGAGGTGCTTCATGTCTTATCGAAGGAGCATGTCATTAATTAGTATCTATGTTTGAATTTTACAGGCGAGAGGATGAAGAGCTGGAAGAGGGGGAGCTGGAGGATGATGGAGGTGATGTGGAAATGCCCAGCACTGAGGGACAAGAACCTGAGGAGAAGCCCAGTCGTGTAAAGGAGCGGCATGGCAGTGAGTCAGATGAGGAGAAGGCCCATCGTCGAAAGAAGAAAAGGAAGAAAGAGAAAGATAGGGATAGGGACAGAGAAAGGGAGAAGGAAAAGCGGAGATCGAGAAAGAGACGCAGATCAAAACATAAGGTGTGTGTGGGCGAGAGAGAGAGATTATTTTATGCTCATTGGCATTTATTAAGATTCTGTCAACTAGATTTGTTTTGTGTTATTTAGCGCCATGCTTCATCTAGTGATGACCACTCAGACTACAGTGATGAATCTGACTACAGTCCTAGTGAGAAAAGGAAGTATCGGGAATACAGCCCTCAGTACCCACCCCCAGTGAGTATAATATTTTATTTGAATCATATTCAATTAAGTAATTAAACATCCAGGAAGAATATCAGTGTGTATAGATTGTTTACATGTAGAATAAAATTATGTTTAAAACTTCTTTTTGGAATTTGATTAAATAAATAAAAGTAATATTTTTGTTGGATTTAATGAGCGCGATGAGTTGATGGATAACACACACACACACAGATGCTTGCGTGTAAAAAATTGCAGACCATCTGCTTAAAATAAATAGTTTACTTAGTTCAGTTTTTGCATCAGCCAATATGACACCGTCTGGACAAGGCATTATTCATGTCATATTTAAGGAGGTTGGAGGGGGAACTGAATGTGTTTGTCATCCTATATACAGAACTGTCCAGCGCCAGTGCTACATGCTTGTATGTACTAAAGTGCTACAGTTTACAACCATCACCGATGCACACAGTGGTTTTACTCATTTAAGTGCATGTATTTTACTTGATGTTGATCTCTGCTTGTAAACACACCTGCAGAATATCAACATCTATATTTGTGTTTCGATAGATTCTAAAATTTCTGTGAATTTGAATTGAGTCTAATTTTAATGTGTTATCCATGTTTCAGTCTCATGGAGGTTATGGTCCTACACCATCTTCTGGACATGGTGGACCTATGTCAAAGAAAGGCAGCTACATGAAAATGGACAAACAGGGGTATGGTGGTTATGATGAGTATGATGATGAGAACTTTGAGGGGGAGGAGGATGAGGATATGGGTGATGATGACTATGATGACTTCACCAAAGAGCTTAACCAGTACCGCAAGGCCAAAGAAGGTGGTGGAGGTGGACCAGGCAGCCTGCGTGGCAGAGGTACATAACTAATGCTCCAGTTGCAGAATACAGATATACGTCTTACTTCTATAGAGGCATAGCAAAAAAAAAAAAAAAACACTCCGTTCTGTTACTTTAATACTGAGGTGAATGTAATGTTTGTGCAGGTCTTAAAGGCCGAATGAAAAACCAGAGAGGCAGAGGAAGGGGAGGAATGAGGGGCCGTGGATTTAGAGGTGGAATGCGAGGTAGAGGGCGAAGTAAAATGGGAGGCGAGAATGATGATGCGGATGGCATGTATGGAGATGAGATGGAGGTCAGTTCTAGCTTTTCAATGATTTGATTAGTTGGTGTAATGATCCGGTAATTGTTGACCAGCGGACAGATATTAACTTTTTATCTAACTTCATTTACCTTTTGCAGTACGGCGATGATGACTACGACATGGGTGATGATGATTATGATGATTACTCAAAAGAGTTGAACCAGTACAGGAAATCAAAAGATAGAGGGCGTGGTGAGTTAACAGTACATCGGCCTCTCGAATAGGTTATGTATTGTTACTGGAAATAAGGTAAACACGTCTGTTGACTGTTTTATTTTTTAGGTGGCAAAGGTGGCCGAGGCCGAGGCAGGGGGAAGGGAGGCAGAGGCATGAACCGTGGTCGGGGAAGGAATCGAGGGAGGGGTCGTGGAGGTGACCAAGGCCATGATGATGATAATAGTGGAGATATGGATATGGGGGTAAGACATATATCAATACAGGGTGCCTAGTCCTGCTTACATGAGGCAAAGTTTACAAGAAAGTACACCTTTCACTACCTGCTCTGCAAAAAAGTCTATAAAATGTGTCCAACTATACTGTTGTGACATTGTAAGCTGTTATTTGTTGGTTAGCTCAACTTTGTTTTATTATCTATATATATCTTGATTATAAAGAGTGAGAAAGCTTTATATAGTAAAATGTAGTAGAGTGCTTGTGATTGGTTATTTTATGTATTATGGCCAGATAAGCTGAACATGTTTATTGATGACAGAAAAAAAACCGTATGCTCTTGTTTTCTCATTACATTAAAGTAAATAAAGTAAAATAAAATGTATTGAGTCAAGGGAAAAATACTCTGGTCTGCATCCTTGACAATCATCTAATAGAATTCTACAGTCTGTGTTGTGACGATGTGTTTGACATGTCAGGAAATTGTACTCAGGATATTAGTTAAATGTTATGAAGCATCTGTATCTTGGGTGGTTTGCTGTATTTAGTCTAAAGCCAATAAGTGTATTTAGACATGTTACTAATTGGCACTAATCTGTCAATGCCATCAATGACTCATAATACCTGCACAGTGAAAGCTGAGAGTGAAATGAACTGTGTATTGTGTAGGATGGAGGCCAGAGGAAACATGAGCTGGATAAGCATGGGCAGGATAAGAAGGGCAAAGCCATTTGCAAGTACTACATTGAAGGTCGCTGTACCTGGGTAAGAACACTTGCGCACTAAGTTGCACTTGAACTTGGAACTTAAGTGTTGTACAAGTGTTTAAACATAAGAATGCATTTTGATTGATATTTCACTTCAATTGTGAGTTACAGCGGTGCACTATTCTTCATATAATTAACAGGGGGAACACTGCAACTTCAGTCATGACATTGAGCTGCCCAAGAAGAAAGAACTCTGCAAGTTCTACATCACTGGTTTCTGTGCTCGGGCTGAAAATTGTCCCTATATGCATGATATCCTTTACAGTCAGTTTTTTACCATCATAAATGATTTGTGCAGAAATTCATCCTATAGTCTGGTTCACATGTGATTCATGAAATACTTTGTGTTCCATCAAGTCACAGTAAGGCTGATCAGGAGTTTCTGTAGACGTAGCTGATTTTAACCGTTATCTTTTAAACATCACACTCCTAAGTATTTTCAGTATTATGGTCACGCCCCTGGAATTTCTGACATGATGATGCATATTATGGTCAAGAAGAGGCTTTTTTAGCTGTAAATTAAAATATCACACATTTCAAGGCTGAATGAACTACTTATTTATATTTGGCACTTTAATAGTTGCATCATAGGAAGAAAAACTTCATTCCCATTGACCGGTGGGCTCCGGATGATCGAATATGAGATATATTACTAAATTAATCTTGCAACAACAAAACCTTGTTATTTGCAAGCAATTTGAAAAAAATTTACATTAGGGATATATTACATAGTTGATGTAGGTCTTTATGGAATATATATGTTTAATATTTTGCTATACATTACAGTTTTAAGTGTTTATAATTAATAATATGAATTGATTTTTCAACTCTGATGTTAGCCATTTTTATTACTGCTAAGTAGGATTGTGTAATACTTGGGCTGGTGCAGTTTATTCCTTAACTCAGGAGCACGTGACTTCCCTTGCAAGCTGTTCCACACTACAGGCAACTGTGTAAATGGAGACGATTGTATGTTCTCTCATGAACCTCTGTCTGAAGACACAAAAGAACTGCTGGATAAGGTGAACATGTTTGTTGATTGAGAAAAACGTGTGCTCTTGTTTTCTCATTACATTCTTTCTCAAACTGTGAGATTTAATATTATTACAGATATTGGCGGAGGATGCAGAAGCTGGTGCTGAGGATGAGAAGGAAGTGGAGGAGCTGAAGAAACAAGGAATTAATCCTCTCCCCAAACCCCCACCTGGTGTGGGACTTCTACCCACTCCCCCAAGGCCTGGCCCAACAGATTCTTCAGCTCCTTTAGGCTTTGGGGCACCAGGGCCACAACATGGGAGTGTACCTTCTGATGGTACCTCATGTCCAGATACTTCACCAGTCCATGATGGGCCACCTCCTCCCTGCCCTGAAGGAGGGTCTTTCCAGGGCTCACCAAGTCATGGTCCATCTCCACCAGCCATTGGTCCACCACCTCCCTGTGGGGGTAACACAGGAAAGAAGATCCCATCATTGTTCGAGATTGTTGTAAAACCCACAGGACAGCTAGCGCAAAAACTTGGTGTCAGGTTGTACCTCCTCCTTATAACTACTGTCCACTTGTTGTTTTTATTTTTGTACTATAAAATATTATTACATCTTAGATATTTAGATCAATGCATTTCATAAGTTCTTCAAAAATACTTAACAGTCTGTGTATATTCTTTTAGAGGTCCAAATCCTGGCACTGCTGCTGCAGGTGCTGGCGGGACTCCAGGACCACCTGCATGTCCTCCAGGTGGACCTCCACCTCGGTTTCCTGCTGGACCACCACCTGGTCATATAGCACCAAATGGACCTCATGACATGCCACCCATGGGCCCTCCAAACATGAACCAAGGTCCCCCAGGAATGATGCAGAATTTTGGCCCAGAATGCCCTCCAAACCATGCCATGATGCCACCTGGAGGTGGTTCTGCTCGCAATTTTTATGACAGTTTCTACCAGCAGCAGAGTGCAGGAAATGAAGGAGGAGGAGAGGGTGAGCTATTTCTGCTGAAAACCAGAAAAAATATAAGCAAAATTAAAAAAAAAAAAAAAAAAAAAAACAAGAATTATGGTAACAGGGACATGCATTTTGTTGTATTGTTGTAAATGAGGTTTTTCAATAAGTCAGTGTTGCGTTTTTCTTCTTGCATAGGCGATTGCTACATGGCAGGATCTGGTGGAAACTTTAGTGAACACTCAGGGAATCAGAATCCTGGCAATATGGAAGGCTCATCTAATGGATGCTCAGCTAATCAGTCTGGAATAACGGTCCCAGACTTTTTGCCTCCAGCGCAGCGTGCATTGTTTATGAGGATCCAGCAGAAGCAGCAAGAAGAAGAGGAGAGGGCCAGAAGGCTCGCCGAAGGAGGAACTGAGCGGGACAATGAAGGTACCACTCACTTTCTTCTACTAGAGCTCAATATATCTTTATTGTATGGAGTATCATAGTCGCTGTTTGAACACAGACTTAAAGGTTAAAGCAACAGAGATATAGGAATAATCTCAACAAGCATGGCAGTGTCCCAGTTTTTACAAGTTGGATGACATGACCGAATTCAGATTATACTTTTTTAATTGGCTTTAGTGTCCCTTGCTGTAGCTGTGCTCAGCTGAAATAGAGCTGTTATACATTTATATCACATTCATATTTTTCTCATCCATATTTTTATCACATTCATATTTTTATTCACATTCAATATTTTTATTTTATTTTATTATAGTATATTATTTTATTCTATTTTACTCTATTTCTT
>JAQNCB010000013.1:19933707-19945096 GCA_030068295.1 Euristhmus nudiceps
TTATGTTTTGTTACATGTGCATTGGAAACACTTCTTTCAGAGATTTCAGAGAGATTTAAGAGACCCTCTTGACATGACACAGCCTCAGATGCTAAAAAGGCAGGAGACCTTGCTGCCTACTACGCATCTTTGTGAATTACAGTAGTTAATGAAGACCTTGGTAAACCTAAGTTTATACTGGGGCACGGTGTAACTGAGCTCTGCTATTAAAAAAAAGTGCAGAGTTCCACAATTTATGAGCACGATTGGGGTATAAAAAGGAGGCAGGGTGTATCCAAGAGATGACATTTGACAGGATCGTGTTTTCAAGTTCATCAAGATCCCCTATGATGGCACGTTAAGGTATATTAAGGGTCTGTTAATCTCTTTTGTGATTCCCACATTCCATCAGGATTAGCATCAAATCGTAATAAGTAATTTTTGATGGTGAAAAATTTTGCCGCAATCATCCCAAATCCACAAAGTTTCCTCAAGGCCATTAGAAATCCACCAAGTTCCCTAAAGATCATTACAATTCAATTCCTTGAACCCCCACGGTCCTCATGATATTCTCAAATCATGGAGATCGCAGATATCGTACGCCAGTGTAAACCCAGGGTAAGAATAATTGGGCTGGATTTCATCTTAACTTCTTGTGATTTGGTATATGCACTTTGGGGGTTCAAGCCCCACTATCACCGAGTTATGACTGTGTTCCCCCAGTGCAGCTAACTGGGTAATTAAAGGCTGACCATGTCTCTCACTGTCTGTGATGAGAAGCATGTAGAAGAACCATTGCTGACTTTTGTCAAGGGTAGGCTGCGTAGCCATCAGCGTGTTTCTGATCTGCGATGGCCTGGTGAGCTGTCCAGGGTGTACTGTTCCATCGCCCAGAGTCGGTTGAAATGGGCACCAGCCTCCCCGCAACGCTAATTAGGATGAAGCGGTTCAGATAATGAATTAATGAATGAATGATATATGTACTTTTTTAGTTATTATGTCCTTGGTTTGGTTGGTATAATGGTATAAGGTTGGGTATAGTGTCCTTGATTTGGTTGCTGTTGGATGGCAGTGATTTTGCCAAGTTTTTAGTTAACACCCTGTTATCGTTATCGGTAAATAAGGTTGAGATAAAACGTTCATAAGCTGACCATGATGTAATAGTCGAATTTGACTCAGTGTAGTTTATTTTTTAACCCAGTCTCGCCTCTGGTGAACACATTTAATGCATCATTGTTCAATGCTTACTATAGAAGCTGTCCTACTGATGGTGAACTTACTAGTACAGTATAACCTTCTCAGCCTATGAACTTTTCAGCCCACATTTATAATATATCCATTCAACTCAGTATCAACAATTTATTACAAAAAATAATTTACAGCCACTATCGAACTGATACAACTTTGTCAAATCTGTGTGTAAGAGTTAAGTATCTGTTTTGTTTAGTCTAGCTAATGTGTGTTTAGTCTAAGTTGATATAATAGTTTGTCTTAATTTTCCTCTCACAAGACTCTTTCTCCACTGGAAATCTATCCACGAATCTTGGACTTCCATCCCGTTACCATGGCATCCTTTACCATGACCCTGGCACGCACCTGCCTTTGCCCTCTTGTGAGTGTGCGAACACATTCAAACCTAATTTGGTTGTTTAAAGGATATTTCAAACCTTGGACCCGAGTCTTATAAACATTTTTTTTTTCAGATTGTTGGCCGTGGAAATGACCAAGTCGCTATGAGTTCCAAATTTGAGACCAGAGAAGACTTTGGTGAGTGATATTGTTTAAGTTTTTATATTTATTTACTTTCAAAAGATGAAGTGATGCGATAGGGCACTGTATCCCACAGCCGTGATCCGGAACTATGGCAACCTGCTCCTAGAAATGTCTGCCATTGTACCTGATGGGATCGTAGCATTTTTTACAAGCTATGTTTACATGGAAAACATTGTCGCTTCATGGTATGAGCAGGTATGCAAAGAAACCAATTCTGCTATAAATTCTATAATCGGTAGATAAGTATGCATTTTGAAAAATAGTAAAAAGCCTTATTTGTTTGTCTCATTTTTGGACTGTAGGGAATTCTGGAAAACATCCAGAGGAACAAGCTTATCTTCATAGAGACCCAGGATGCAGCAGAGACCAGCATGGCTCTAGAAAAGTACCAAGAGGTGAAATTTTATCTCTAAAGTAAAGTGGCACTCAGTATCTGTTGGAAATATTTGCATTATATCCTGTACACAGACAGATCAAGAGTAATAATAGACACCACTCATTACATTTTATATAAATTTTTAAGCAACATGCTTTATATTTTTTAAATTTAGAGTATGTGTATAAATTGTTTATAGCGACAAGTTATGCTGCAAACACCAGGAGCAAAAGAGTTATGTGCTTTTGGGTGTATTTTGGGTGAGGCTGAGGGTGAATTGGAGTCAAATTGCACGAAACCTCAGGATTCCTCTTGCCACAATCAACAGAGTGATCTCAGAAAAAGCAAGGAATAAACAGCATCCTGCTCAGGTTGACTTGGACCCTTTGACCGGTGTCTTCAGGCTGTCAAGCGGACTGTCGAAAATAATCCCCATTGTAAGGCAACTGATGTTGCAAACTCCAAGTGAGTCAGGTCGCTGCTGTGAGAAATCTCTATCAACTCGGCGACTATGGCAGAGCAGCTAGAGGGAAAACTATAAAAAAAAATTTTTTAATGGTGTCGATTTATTTTTTATTTATCTCTGTATAATTTATATAGAATTCTTTTGAGCTCTTCTTATCTGGTGTCCCAGGCTTGTGAAAATGGCAGAGGGGCCATCCTGCTGTCAGTGGCCAGAGGTAAAGTGTCTGAAGGGATAGACTTTGGTAAGTATTCCTGTAAAGCACATCCATTATAAGATTTAAACTCTTTCAGCAATAGAATATTTTTATGCAGTGATTTTGAATTAATGTTGCCTCTGACTGACCCACAGTTCATCATTTTGGGCGAGCTGTGATCATGTTTGGAGTGCCTTATGTCTACACCCAGAGTCGAAAACTTAAGGTTTTTTTTTTTTTCCTATCTGATCCAATTACCGCCCTCATGTCTCAATTTCTGTCAATATTTGCTTGAAGTAATTTGCACTGAAACATTTCACCCCGGTACTGTCTCTCTTAGGCTCGTCTGGAGTATCTGCGAGACCAGTTTCAAATTCGTGAAAATGACTTCCTGACATTCGATGCCATGCGACACGCAGCACAGTGTGTCGGCAGAGCCATCCGAGGCAAGACCGACTACGGCCTTATGATCTTTGCTGATAAGGTGAACATCATGTTCTTTGTTGTGGTGATGTCTGTTTGATTAAAGATCCCTTTATTTACGTAAAACCCTCTTGTTCAAACCCTCAGCGTTATGCCAGAGCTGACAAGAGAGGTAAACTTCCCCGCTGGATTCAGGAACACATCTCAGATGGCAGCTTAAACCTGACCATTGATGAGACAGTACAGCTTTCCAAGCACTTTCTGCGGCAGATGGCACAGCCGTTTAGACAGGTAGGTCCAATTCTTTCTTCAAAACACCCAAAAACAAAAGTGGATAAAAGATCATTTCTATGGAATTTCTTCTCTAAATCAGCTACATGTTTGTTATTTATGTGTAAATTATTAGTTAGGTGTTATTTACTGTGTTTGTTTTACAGGAGGATCAGTTGGGGCTGTCTCTGCTGACCCTGGAACAGCTACAATCAGAGGAAATGCTCCAAAAGATCTCTCAGATTGCTCAGCAGGCCTAATGTTTGTCATTGGTAGGGGAAATGTGCTGAATTTTGACGTCTGTACATGTGTGTATATATTTTTTTCATCAAACACAGTATCAGAAATAAATACTGATTATGTACAAACCCAGTGCCACAATATATTTTTTACGTAATTTTGGCTAATTCTCACACACTGGCTTGTCACTTGCAACACATCAAATCCATGATCATGCTCAGTCACACTTATGACGGCTTTAAGCAATCATTTAATGCAAAGTTTTCTTTCTTGAACTCCTGGCTATAGATGAGCACTCCCACACTATTTTATCCTAAAATTTTATTGAGCAAAAGGTGAGTACCAGGATGTTATTTAATCATCGTACCATGGAAGGATAAACAAAGGCTCTAATGAACACGTTCCTTGTTTTATCGGCCATATTTTGGGGTACCACAGCATTAAATCTATTTCATAGAAGCATTGTGGATGACATGAAAAGGTCCCCCCCCCCCTCTTCGATAACCTTACCATAATAACTATATCAGTAAATGTATTCGATACATATACAGCAAGAAAATGTAAAACCAATTTATAGTTTATATAGAATTTTTGGACCACTAAAAAAAAAAAACAAAACAAAAAAAAAACACAAGCTCTGTGTAATCAGCGCTGAATTCTGGTTTATATATACACACACACACACACATATTCAAGATACCGACAGCAGAGTCTACACTAAATAACCAAACCTTATTAAAATCTTATTTAATCTGAAAAATTAATTCTTTTGTTTTACAGCCTGTGTGCTAAATATTAGGTTTAGCATAAACACTTTAATTTTATTTTGGAATACAGGCCTCAAAATGTGCCGTTATAAATAAAAATACATCTACCACATACCTGTAATAATTAAGTGGAATGGACATTTTCTATATAGCTGCATGCAATAAATTACCATGTTATGTTGTTTATATGTCACTGTATGCTTTCTCTAAGGAATATTTTTATAACTTGGTCGGAGATAAATACTTTACTGGTTATAAACACGTCTCATGCAGCCATATGGAGACGAAAGCGGGACAGATCGGAAAAGGAACGGCTCGGAAATTCCATGGATTTCCTTTATCTTTCCTTGAAAGGGGAAAGATTAACCTTCTCCACTTAAAGAGTTCCGGCGTGCTAAACTTTGAGTGCTGGAGCTGAGAGCACGGCTGTCAGTCAGCCTCTGGAGATTCTGGTCGAAAAAAGAAAAAAGGAGCAGATTATAGGATTGAGAAATACACTGTTCCACCAGACTTTAACTGAAAGAATTTTGTAGCAAGAACTAGTGTGTGTATATATGTACATTTGTGTTTGTGAGGTCTTACTCTTGCAGTGTCCAGATTCTCCCTTGTTCCTACATTCAGCACATTGAGGGAATTCGCCCTTTTCATCCTGTTACCACAAAATAATCCAAAATTCATCAGACTAAGATTAACTCAACTGGGAACATTTTACAAGACCCTGCTCACACACACTGGCCATTTTATTAGGAACTTTACACTAATTAGATATTGTAGTAGTAGCTATCATTTCTCCATAAACAGCTTCCACTCTTTTTTGGTATGGCATAAATTCCACAAAACAGATATATACCTCATGTGAAATTCTACCCTTACGAGCTCTGGGACAGTGAGCGAAAAAACTAGAATGTGAATACAAGTGGCTGAAATGAGCTTCCTTCACATGGTGGTAGGGCTCTCTGTCCTGCTCACCACAACAGTAGAGCTGTTATCTGAGTTACTGCAGCCTTTGTCACGTTGAACCAATCTGGCTATCCTCTGTTCACCTCTCTCAATAAGGAGTTTCGGTATGCAGAGCTATTGTTCATTGGATGTTTTTATTTTTTACTGCCCCATTCTGACTTCATTCATTTGCTGAACTGCTTAATCCTACTATTACAGTCACGGGGAGGTAAGAGCCTATCTTTGTCGACACTGGCAGCTTGCCAGATCATCTCAAGGGAAAGCACGCACACCTAGGACCAATTCAGGACAGCCAATTTGTGCATGTCTCTGGATACTGGAGCACTCAGCGGAAACTCGTACAAACATGGGGAGAACATGTAAACTTGGCACAGAAACTCCCCAGCTAGGGACCTTTTTTGGTGAGACGGCTGTGCCACACCACGCCACCCACCATTCTGATGTGTGAAAATCTCAAGATATTTGCATTTAATGTATAAATAATTAAACCAGTCTGTCTGGTTAAAATAAATAAATCATAATAATAATTTAAAAAAAAAAAAAAAAAAAAAAAAAAAAAAAACACAGATCATTTCCCCCTATTGTGATGTTTGAAGTGAATATTACCACAGGCCCATAACAGCATGATTTTATGCACTGTACTGCTGCCACATGATTGGCTGATTAGATGATGGCAAAACAGAAAATGTCATGACTCTGGATGTGTTCTTAATAAATTGCTCAGTGAGTGAGTGTATTGTATTAGACATGACACACATGCACCAATAAAATCTGTATGCTGAACCAATATAATACACATGTACCCAGGATTGCGAGGCATCGTTTCTTGTGGTCCAGCCCCTTTTAGTTTTTTAACCAGCTTTTCACTGCTCCGTCTCAGAGATTCTCGAAGCTTGGTAAAAGAACCACTGCGCTTTAAACTCTCCTGCATCCAGAAAGACATTTTCAGAGGAATGTGGTTTGGACAAGTTAAAGAGAGAATAAAATATTGAGCATACCTGTCTAGAGCTTCCCTCTGTGGAGTGTACCCAATGAGCTCTTCCATCTCCTGAAAATTAGAAAGAATCATCAAGAAGGGCTACATTTATGCAAGATGGATTTTTCTGTTTTTAGTCTGTACTGGATATGGTCCTGATTGGTCGGGAGATGTTGATTTCGCTAAAACAGTAAGATTTAGAGAGGCAAAGGGCGGGCTTGTATTAATTTACTTGTGGTAATTCATTACAAAAATTGTCTTGTCTACTGACATCCTCATGCTTGAGGATCAGCAGTTTTATTCTTATAGATATCTTTTCAGTTTTTTTTTTTTACAGAGTAGGTTGTCAGGCCTTTTTCCTAACCATCCACAGCACCTGGTGTTCCCAGGCAGTCTCCCATCCAAGTAATAACCAGGCTTGTCCCGGCTTGCCTTCCAAGATCAGATGGGATCAGGAGTTCACAGGGTGAACTCTATTTATAATAGTTTGTTCTAACAGCCAAAGTAACCAGTGACACAGGTATGATACCCAAAATTAATAGTGGTATTTTATTTTGTTAAATATTTTAAATTGGAGTATATATTATTTATACTACATGTTCTAAATATACACAGAACCTTCTTTTCATCGTTTTTAAATTAGCTTGGCAAAACTACACATAAGCGTGCGCGCACATACACACACACACACGTTTGACCTAATTGTCTTGTTGGTAGAATGAAGTCTAATCACTGAGTTAGAGTTGCAAGGCAGTGAACAATATCGAGCAATGTTCACTTCACAGACAATATAAAATAAAGTTGGGTTTCGAGAACACCCACAAAGTGTTTCATGCTACTGTTGGCACTAATTGCTGAAATAATATAGTTTTCCACAAAATATCTGGAATAGTGACTAGATAACTTTACCATATTACAGTATTTCATTGATTGTTTTTTACGCTTGAACTGTGACGCTTTCTATTAAGACAAAAGTTGACACTTTTCAACAGAGCCAGAAAAAAAAAAAAAAAAAAAAGTTACTGACCTATTATCTATACAAAAAAAATCCTAAAATATATATTATACATTACATTTACTTTAAATTTTCTGTATATTCAGGGAGTTGAGAAATTGTTGGACTTTACCCTCCACTGATCCAAACTCTTTCTCATGAGCACGTGTCAGGATCTCTTTATATAGAGCTTCAGCTTGTCTGTATTTCCCCTGCTTGAGGTAGCATGATGCCTGTTAAATAAATACATTGATTTTTTTTTTATATAGCCAATAAAGAAATTTCTCCTCTCAGGAAAATCTCAGGACACGTTTCTGAAGCCTAAGGTCTTCTCTAAGAGCGTCTGCTACATGCTGTAAATGTAAACGCAAGGTAAAATCACTTGTACTTACCAGGTTATTTTTGGTTTTGGCCACATTGGCATCATCTGGGCCCAGCCGATTCTGGTAAATTTGCAGGGCTCTCTCATAGTAGTCTTCCACCTCCTGGTACTTTCCTTGGTTCTGACATAGCAGAGCCAGATTATTGAGTTGCTTTGCTACATCAGGGTGGTCTTTCCCCAACACCTACACAAACACGAGTATTAACATTTGATGGAAGTCAGGTGCAGCACAAAATTCTATACTGACAAAAAAAAAAAAAAAAAAAAAAAAGATGTAGAAATGACCACTGATGGTTCATTTTATAATTAATGAACACTGATGCACTGAAAGTGAGGTTAATGTTGAACAACCCCCAAGATTGAATCTAGACAAGATTAAATTCAGCTACCAAGCCTCAGACAAATACCGGTCATTGTTTTAGTATATACTACATTATAAAAAGCACATTTAAATGGGACTTTCATGGGTTTTTTTTAATATATATTTTAATCATCACAAACACAGGTGAGCAGGGCTGTAAGATCTATGTAATGACTCTTTAAACCTCTTTAGTGTTAGTATCATGTGAAGACAAGCAAACCGAATCAGATTTTTAAAGTTTATTTTTACATAATGTGACCATGACAGAGGCACGTCAAGTAAGCTGTGTAGCTTAGTGATGAAACATGACCATGACAAACTGCGAATGCCTGTTGTCTCAATTCAAGATTTACCCACTCAGGATAACGATTTTTAAACCCCAGATAGAGGATCAATCACATTTCCACTTTTCTTCCAACTATTTACTTAATGCATCCTATAAAAGCTAAATGAAAGATATAATAGCAACAGTCCAGAAAATGAACAAAAACAAAACAACAACAAAGACAGAATCACCAAGATGGTTAAAAAATTACTTGTAATTTCAGTCAGGAGTAAATAATCATCTTTTCCCTTGCACACCAAGTCAATTGGCTTCCACCTGTGATCAACTGTAAACATTCTGTTCAGTTCAGCGTTAAAACACAGCTAATCCTAGAGCACCCCAGTAATTGAAAGTGTAACTGAAAGCAAATAATCAAATATGGGTGGCAAGACACTTTCAAAAGATCTCAGCAATAAAATTGTGGATAAGCACAAGTAAACAGATGGATACAAAAAAAATTTTAGGAGTACAAGTCCCTTATCAGGAAGTGGAAATTGTTTGGTGCTACTAGGGAACTGGTCAACAAGGCTACCATGAGGCCTATGCCAACTTCGAAGCAGTCACAATAGTTTTTGGCAAGGAAGTCATTATGCTTCATAAATGCTCTTCAAAGGCGGCTTGTGTGCAAGGTTTGCAAGAAAAAATTCAAGTCTCAATTGATCTTTGCTCCAGGCCAAATGGAAAAGGGTGGTATGGTCAGATAAAATCAAAACTGAACTATTTGGCCTCAAAGCCAAATGGTATAGCTGATGTCAAGGCAATACAGCTTATCATGCAAAAAAAACCAAAACAAAACACAACAACATACCTATAGTAAAGCATGAAGGTGGGAACATATATAGAAGGATATACACTGTTAAAGGAATAACTTAGAATGCTGGCCACCTAAAGTCTCCATACATGTTGACTACACTTGTAGAGCCCTGTGAAGAGTCAGAAAATATTGCACAGTCCAGATGTGCAAAGTTGGTAGAGAACTATCCCAACAGACTCAGTTGTAATCAGAGCAAAAGATTGTTCCAAGTGTTAACTTGGGGTGAACATTTAACCATCTTAAGCGATTTTCTTTTTCTTTTTTTTTTACTTTCATGTTTTTATTTCTGAACAGCTGCCATCATGTCCTCTTAAATTAAGTTGCTTTGTGTAAATATATTTGGAAAAATATTTTCTGTGTATTTTCATTTTAGGCTGGAAAGAAATAAAATGTGAATATTTTGAAGGGGGTGATTATTTTCTATACTCACTGTATTTTAACTAAACGAGTTTTTCTTCTCTGCTTTACCAGTGAGTCCATACCTTTTCTCTGATCTCCAGTGCTCGCTTGCACAGAGGCTCTGCTTCTTTATACTTCCCTCTTTTACCATACAGAACAGCCAGGTTATTAAGAGTAGCTGCAACCTGTACATGTTTATAGAAAGACAACACCTTTGTCAAATAATATATATCATATGCTATGTGTTATATAAGTGATAATGTAAAGCAAGACAGATATTATTACGTAATACAGGGTTATGCAGGGGTGTAATGCATGTACGGTAATAACATCTGACAACAATTTAATATTGGGGAAAACTAGATCATACTGCAGGGTGGTCCATGCCGAGTGTCTCTTCACGTATTGTCAATGCATCGTTCAGTAGAGTGGCAGCTTCTTTGTATTTGTTTTGGTCTCTGTACAGAGAATGAAGCACAAACCCATTGTCCCATAAGAAGGAGACTTGCTCACAAGAAGAGATAAGAATGAACAATAGATATTAATGACATGCCGACCTGTACACAAGAGCCAAGATGTTTAGCATAGTGGCCACATCTGGATGGCTGTGCCCAGATGTTTTCTCCAGGTCCTCCAGAGCCTGTTTACAAAGAGGCACAGCTACTTCATAGCGGCCCTGAGAGGCATACTGAATCACCAGGTTGTGTAGAGTTCGAAGTCTGGCAGGGATCTCATAACCTGGCTGGTGGGCAGCTGTTACAGCACTGCGGTGTGCGTGAGATACTGCAAGTACAGGATCAGCATAACAGTGAAAAACTGAAAAAGTAGCTGCTTCTAAACTGATCCGTGGTACATGATGTTTCTAAACCCATACTGTAATGAATGGGTGAAAGTAAATAATGGTGCCTGTATTATGCTAGATGGCTTGTAATAAAGTTTTTATGACTGCCTTTTTCCTATGATGAAACTTCTCTATTCTGATGGGACTGGTCCAGGACAAACACATCCATACCCACAGGAAAATTATGTAAATCATCAGATCTCAACCCACCTATGGGAGGTTTTGGATTGATGGCACTCTCTGTCAACATTATTGAAAAAAAACAGCATTTGTTCAAATATCGTGATGTTCTTTTGGAGAATTACATTGATGTGGCACAAAAATAGCACTGTATTTAAATGCCCGCCTATACAAAAATATCACAGTATGTAAATGCTTATTGTATTTGAATGCTCATTTATATGCACATGACAAACCTGACAGGTAAATGTGTTAACAGACATAAACACAACTGTTAGTCTAAAGAAGACTTACTTTGTGTTTGCTCTTCTTCATCAGTGGGAAAGAGATCATCAAGGGACTCCTTAACTGAGGAACTGTCTTTATCCTCCTGTTAAAAAAGTTCAATCATATGTTCTCAAATAAATCTACAGACCATCAAGGATCCAAGTCAATATCCATAAGTTAATATCCATGTCAATAGACATGCATATTAACTAGCAAAATGGATTTTACATTCTACATAATACATTAATATTAGGGCAGTGGTGGCACAGTGGTAGGGTGCTGGATTCCTGAACCCAAGGTCGGGGGTTTAAGACCCCCTATCAGAGGGTTGTTACTGCTGCCCCCCAGTGCAGCTAAATGGGTTAACAAAAGCCGGCGACGTCTCTCACTGTGTGGTGAGAGG
>JAQNCB010000013.1:19945963-19958825 GCA_030068295.1 Euristhmus nudiceps
ACTGTATTAATCCTGCAAGGAAAAATTATTGCCTCTGCATTTAACCCATCCATATGAGCACACATACTTAAACAGTGGGCTGCCACATACATTGATGGCGTCTGGAGAGCAGTTGGGAGTTAGGTAAATTGCTCAAGGGCACTTCAGCCATGAAGGTGGAGGAAGGTGCAGCTCATTCCCCAACCTCCACACATGTTTCCTGCCGGTTTGGGAATCTAACTGGTGACCATTTAGTCTCAAAGCCACTTCTCTAAGCATTAAGCTACAGCTATCCCCAGCTTGTGTGGGCTTCCTGCATGGTATCCAGCTTCTTCCCATAATCCAAAGACATACAAAATTCAGCTTGTTTCAAATTGTAGCTGGGTGTGAGCATGAAAGGTTGTGTTTATTGGCCTGTGAAATACTGGTGAGATGCCCATGGTGTACCCTGCCTTCACCCAGAGTTACATTCGACCCTAGTACTATTAAATAGTCCAGAAAATGAATGAGTGAATGAAAATACTTGAGGTTTCTGCGGAGTTCTTATTCTCACCAGTGCCATCCCGTCCTGGTCGTACTTGCGAATGCTGCTCATGAACTGCAGGTGTTTGTTCTGCTCCTCCAGTGTCACTACTTCCTGTTCACGCTCCTGCAGCTTCTGCTGTGCTCCAGCCAGCTCATCTCTCAACCACTGGTTCTCCTGGCACAGTCTTCTTACCTGAGCGCGGAGTTTCTGCTTCTCTGCCTCCAGAGAACCCAGGTGTGCCGACAGAGACATCATCATCTGTATTAATGAGTTAATGGGACAGAAAACACCCTCTAAGACCTTAATAGAAAGCTCCAGCCTCTGTGCAACCTCCCACACAAACAACAACCTCAATAGCAAAATAAAGCTGGCTCTTACTCATCACTCATTTGCCAAACCACTTAATTCTTTATTTTGGATGCAAGGATATAGGATCCTTATATCATCGGATATTTCAGCCAACTCTGGGCGAAGATAGAGTATATGCTAAACGGCTTGACAGACCATTAAAAGGCCTAAAGCTGGCTTCAAATGGGCATTATTATTATGAACCATAAACTGAATCATGATGAATACTCAAGAGAAGGCTTCATCAACAGCGACACAAAGTAAACAACAACTATGGTGACTTATCCTTCACGCTAGATTTTATTAGTGATCATATGCAATCAGACCCACCAACATACTCTCTTAATAAATAACTGCAAGTTCCTTTCTCTGAAAAAGTAGTGTTAGCTTAGAAACTCAATTAATTTAAAGCTTGTTTTATAGGCATCCCCCCATTTTCTCCCCAATTTAGTCTTATCCATTTCCCTCCCATCAAGTATCACCTTCCCTATCACTTGACAACCACTGACCAGGGAGGGGTGAAGGCATTCACACGTTCACTTCATGACATGCGATGCTAGTCACCTGCCTTTTTTCGAACTGCGGCACCAAGCGCATTTGGGGGCTGTCTAACACAACCAACAGGAAAGCGCTATCTGCCTCCTCATACAAATAAGCTCACAGACATCCATGATTGGCTGGCGATCACTGTGAGTGACAGGAAAGTAAGCGCATGACATCCTACTCTCCCGTGAAAGCTCGGCCAATCAGCTCACACGGACTCCCGGCCACAAACGGCTGGGTTCATTAAGCCGGATTCGAACGTGCGATCATAGGCATCTTGTCATCTTCATTAATTACCACATTTATCTATTTTTTTTTTACATTTTGTATTAAGGATTGCATCCGAAAATAATTTTTTATTGATTTCTGGTGAGGTGGCACTTCCTCCTAACAGCAAGAAGGTCCTAATTTTAAGTCCTGGACTCGGCAAGGGCGTTTCTGTGTAGAGTTTTCATGTTCTTGCCGTACTTGCATGGGTTTCCGTCGGGTACACCAGTTTCCTCCCACCCTCTAAAGACATGCACATTAGGCTAACTGACTGTTCCAAAGAAGTTGCCCAAAGTGTGAGTGCTTGTGTGTTGCCCCTGCAATGGTTTGGCAAACTGTTCAGGGTATACTCCACTTTCACCCACAGTTAGACTCCAGCTTTGCCTAATAGGAATAAATAGTCTGGCAAATGAGTGAGTGAATGATTTCCTTAACAAAGGATATCCACAGAGATATATATTGACACAGAGATGTTTTTGGCTTTTGAGTAAACTGAAGTATTGCATATTGTATGCAGTAAATGCCTGTTTTTGAAACACACCTGTGCCTCCCCTAATCCCAGTTCGATTCTGTCCAGGGACTGCAAAATGATGCTACTCTTCTCTTCCTCTATGCTGTTGCTGTCGCTGGTTGTCTGGCTCAGCAGCATCTCCTGCAAGTTGTCCAGCAGAGTGCGGTTCTCACCACGCAGGGCCTCAAGTCCTGCAATAACCTGCCGTGTACCGCTCAAGATCTCCTCTGCTGACAGCATGGCTTTGGCTTAACTCAGTCCTAAAAAGGGGAAGCAACATTAAGATGCCTTCAGCAAGACATTTTGAACTACAAAAAAGAATCACTTTGTGAAAGTGTGCTGGGAGAGGAGCTACTCTGAAGGAGAACAGCACTCCTATAGCTCTTCTGAAGCATGGCTATATAACCGTTCTGAAAGTTCAAAGACTGGGAGAATGAAACTTAATGTTTTAATCCCGGAATTAATAATTCAAATGAAGACACACAAAACATTTTTCTAGCTGTATTTACTTAATACCCCCTCCTCCCTTTTCACTTTGATTGCAGCGACAAGTCAACTGGGACACTTTGCTACCAACTTTACACAAGTTCAAATATGCTTTATTATGCCTGAAGGGCAATTTGCTGCACAGTCAGCAGGACATGCACATACATATTTAAACAGCCTTCCCTCCAGCGCTCATACCGTAGGCCAGCAGGGTGGCCTACCCTCCAAGAGTTCACACCAGAGGCCAGCGGGCCAGACTACCCTCCTGAGATCATGCCCAAAGCCAATGGGGAAGCCTACCCTACAGATCTCACATGACAGGCTGGCCTACCCACCAGAGTTCACAACCAAGGTCATCGAGGCAGCCTACCCTTCAGAGCTCACATCAAAGTCAGACATGACCGTCTATCCTCCAGAGCTTATGCTAGAGGCAGACAGGGTGACCTGTGCTCCACAACACCCATCCATTTATAGGCTGAAGCCCCTCAGGAGATGAGATGTGAAGGGTTTGTGAATGTGACATTTTACAGGTTAATACAGGTTACTGCTTTTCCTTTTAGTGGCACACTTGTGTTTAACACCTTGCCCTGAGGCCTTAGCACAGTAGGATCTCACAGGGATTCTTCATCTAACATCTTCACCTCCTTCCCACACTCTCCATTGCTATGAATGAGTTGACCCTAAATACTTAAATTCCTCGACCTTCTTTATCTCTACAACTCTACTAGAGTAACCATATTGTTCCAAGTGGGTCCCTCTCGTTCTCACACACACACACACACACACACACACACACACACACACACACACACACACACACACACACGTGTTCCGTCTCGGTTTGGCGAAACCTACAACCTCTCAATTATGAGCGTAGCACCCTAACCACTACACCACAGGCAGTAGTAATGATGTTTTATCCCTTTATATGCTAGCCTGCACAGTGACTCATGGAAAAATAGCCCTTTTTTTAATAATACATTATGATTATGCACGTTATACCATTTTACAAAGTCTCTTTCGGATATGTTAGAAGCATATTTTGGTATTTCAACTCTTCAACAACAGTGTCCTTAACATGAACCCCTAAAGAAAAAAATAGGGAATTTTATTAAACATATGATGGGGTTTTTTTTCAAAGTCTTTCGCACTTTCAGCCTACTTTAATGACTTTGTATTGCAGACTAAACACATTACACAGCAACATATCATTAACTGTCAAATAAAAACAAAATGTTGTTTAACGCTCTGATTCAACACTCCACACTGAGTCAAGAGAAAATTTAAAAAAGACTGTTGAGCGCCCCCTACAGGCACAATATCACATCTAGGTATTTCAGGAAAATTCTAACAACAAACCATGAATAAAATATAAACTTCAACCAATTTATTGCACTTCACGTCAGCCTTGTATGACTTTAACATCCATTTTTAAATATGTCATAGTTTATAGACGACATCATTCAGTAATGAATAAAAAAGTAATTATTGTGTAATAGCTTAATTACTGAACAGTTACTGATATTAAACATATATTTACCAACAACAGTGAGATACTGTTTGTAATCTGTAAGATCTAAACACACCACTGACAGCAATAACAACAAAAACAATTACAGTTATCACTTATTAGCAATTAAAAACCCTTGATAATCACTAGCATAAACTTTATTTAGAATAAACTATGCTCAACATTAATTAGTCGGTACTGCGTGAAAGAAAATCCTTTTTTCATGCTGATTAAGCTAAGGGTAATACACTTTTAGAGGAATCATCCAAAAAAGGAGAAGTACACAAAGCAATGCTAAGCATTAGTGTGTGGTATAAAGTTAGAGAGCTCTGTTTACCTCAGAGAAACACCACCGCGGCGTCGCGTTTAAACGTGACTACAGCTCAAATAATCCAAAAACAGCGCAACATCCCCATCTAAGACAGGTCATAAAACGCCGTATACACAGTAAGAGCGTTTAGCAATTACTCACCGGTGACGCTGAATAACCTGAGCTTTACCTGGTGTATTCCTTCCCAGCATGCACAGCGGCAGTGATGTGCACCATCCTCTCAACATAAGATAGCAACAAGCTGCTGGCTCCGCCCACCACACACCTGCAGCCCTGCCAGCACTTCAGAGCTGCTGCTTCACTACTATTAGCAAGTTTGTCCTGTCTTGACACTTATCCTATATTATCTTTGTTTATTTATTTAACCTTTTTTTTTTTTTTAAACATAAAACAAATTCAGGTTACCCCCTCGGTAATAACTTGCCACACACCAATTACTCAAATTTGAAGCTTACCATTCAAACGAAACATTTTTTTTTTTTAAGTAAAAGACATACAAAGCTTCGTTATTTTATTTAATTTTATTCCTGAGCCAATTAGTCTCAAGTTGAAATTATTTGTAAAACACATGCTTTGATCTATGTCATTTTAAATAAACCTTTTTGGTTCAAGTGACTATAACACCACACACACAATAAAATTACAGACCACAAGGTGAGTGGTGATGGTGTAGTGGTTAATATATCCACGTCACAGCAAAATAAGATCCTGGATTTGAGTCCTGGGCTTGGGTGCTTTTGTATGGAGTTGCATGTTCTCCCCGTGCTTATGTGGGCTTCCTTCCACAGTCCAAAGACATGTACATTAGGTCGATTGGCTGTCCAAATTAACCTGAGGTGTATGTGTGGGTGGGAAGGGTGAGAAGCTCGGAGTAGAACCGCTGCTCCTCCGCGATGAGACGAGCCAGATAAGTTGGCTCGGGCATTTGGTTAGAATGCCCCCCCCGAACGCCCTCCCTGATGTGGTGTTTCGGGCATGCCAGACCGGCAAGAAACCCCGGGGTTGACCTAGAACACGCTGGAGGGACTATGTCTCTCAGCTGGTCTGGGAACGCCTCAGTGTCCCCAGGGAAGAGCTGGAGGAAGTGGCCGGAATGAGGGACGTCTGGACCTCATTGCTTAGGCTGCTGCCCCCGTGACCCAACCCCGGAGCAAGCGGTTGAAGATGATGATGATGATGGTGTACGTGTTGGTGTGAATGGTTGTGCATGTGTGCTGCAGTGGTCTGGCGAGCTGTTCAGAGTGTATCCCACCCTCCTCCGTGTTGGTTGAGATTGGAGCCAGCCTCCCAGCAACCCAGTAGGTTTAAGCAGTTTGGCAAATGAATGAGTGAGTGAACCCACAAGGCTTGTGCCTCGAAAGTGTGATTCATGGACCTCTGGTAGACCCTTGATCCATCTTGGATAACCACTGCCAATCTGAGAGTATTGGGATATTTTATAATTAATATTATGAAATTGGTTGTTGGGCTGGTGGAAAATCTTTTAATGAATACCCAAGTAAGTTTGTCTATTATATAATGTAGACCAGTAAGACTGGTTTCGGTTGGTTTTTTTTTTTTGTACAGTGAAAATGGAAGGAGGTGTCTCGCATGTTGGAGGAGGAGTGCTTTAATGACGTCTAACCAACAACCCTCAACAAAGCAGCTTAAAGAGGGCTGGACGAATGAAATAAATGGCATTAGCCTCTCTCTGTCAGACTTACTTAATATGACGAGCCACCATCCCACGGGTCAGGAAACACTTGGTAGTGTCAGTTCTAGTAGACAGATTTGCAGTTCTGAAAGTATGAATGTGCAACTTGCCCTCAGGCGTCAGTGCACAGGCAGGTCAAAATTCTAGTGTGAATATTTTAACAACCTGACAACAGGCAAAAGGGATAAATTAACCATGTAAAGTTTTCTGAGGATTAGAAATTAAACAGTATTCATGAAGGATTCATCTGAATTGCCTCTGCTGGGAAAAGACAGTAGACAGCTTTGGCAAGGCATATGTGCCGAAACAGAGTGGGACTATTATGGTATTAGAGCAGGTGTGGCCAAGCAGATATATGAGGCACGGCTGATTGATGGTTCAGCTGCTTGGCACAGGGATTGTCGGTGATCATGTCATGCCATATAAGGACAGTCTGGGAGTGGGAAGGAGCAGTGCAGCTACCAAGGGCAGCCCGAGTTAAAAAAGCCACACATGACTTTCACTTTTTCCTCATATCGTACCTACACTGTTGAGTATAGACAACATATATGTGAGGTGCAATATCATCTCTCAGCAGGATAATATTAAAACATTTATTATTAAATAGGCAGATTCAAGGGTTGATACATAAACTGGTAAAGCATAATTTTTAGTGAGTGCAAATCAGGTAAATGTAAAATGTAGATAGTGATGGATCAATCTAGTTTTAAAACTTGATTTGTTATTTCGTTTATTAATATTTACTTTTTGTATTTTAATTACATTTTAATTCTGTTTAGCAACTTTTCTATTTTAGGGGTTGTTACCAGAGGGACTTTATTTACCCACAAACGCCCTTCAGTGTTTCCTTACATTTAAGTGATGAGAGAGATCTGGAGAAAGAGCCATTATTTTCCATTGCACATGTATTCGAAGACATGACAGAGCGATGCTAAGCATGGGGAATGTTTTTAATGCATATGAGGCAAGAAAATCCGTGCATCAATGCCCCCCCACTGCATAGCTGATAGTCTGTATGCTGGCTAGCTTTGCAGAGAGCAGCCTTCGCAAAGAATGAGCAAACAAAAGGAATACACATCCTGTACAACAAATATGCAAGGACTACACTGACACATAGTGTTTGGCAACTGAGTACTTGCACAACACTTTCAAATATATATAAGTGTAGCATCAATTCATGCCCACATATTTGTGAAGAGGCTCCTCAGGTAAATTATGCAGGTACTGTCTTTGTATTATCAACATAAATAGCTAGTTACTCTGATCTGCAAGAACAGGGGGTTGCTGGAAGGTTCTGTGGATAGGTGCAATGTAACCAACGCTGAGTCAATGCAATTCAATCAGGAGGTCTGTCACAAGAAAATGAACAACTTTGTGACCCAGCACTAAACATAGCACTGGTAATACGACAAGGCACTGGGCAGTTTTGGATTTCAATGGAAGAGGATTCCATACCAAATGCAATGGTGTGTGCAAATACATGCTTGGCCTGTTTAGATAAGAACAGATATAATAGATTGGAACTGCATCAACTATTGTTAACCCCAAAAAAAAAAAAAAAAAATCCCTCAAAAACAAAACACTATTGTCATACTTCAATATCAAACACTAACGTATTGTATTATGTGCTCACATAACTCAAACACTCTTATGCAAGACAGAGTTAAATAAAGATGTGAACTAAAGACTATGTATCATGTTATCATGTTACATGGTAGAGAGAGAGAGAGAGAGAGAGAGAGAGAAAGAGAGAGAGGGAGAGAGAGAGAGAGAGAGAGAGAGAGACTTTTATTAGTAGTATAATGGATGCCATTTTGGGAACATAGCATTTAATATTCTGACTAGAGCACAGGCATGAAACCCCCTGCATGTATATAAGTCAAGCATGTGTTTGCCTCACAGACAGTGCAGAAAATGACTTGCAATGAGATATTACATCGCAGAACCCATCAAAGACAGACAATAGGATAAATATATCTTACACTCTGCAGTCAACTGGACTGGACATATTGTGAGGATCGAGCAGTACTACAAGGATGAGAGAGAAAAAAAAAAACGGTCGCCTGTGTGGAGTGATGTAAACTTTTTAAACACACTTCTAGTTTTACAATTTCTACATTTTGGCAAAGCCAAAAATGGAGGGTCTTTTTTTTGCAAACATCCCATATAATTCACATTGATAGAGCATTTGTGATATCTTTGCCAAAAGTTTCTACAGGCCTATTTGTAGCGTATGTGAATAGTTACCTTTAACCGGTTATCTCGCTTTTCCATCCAGTTTGAAGGGACGGCCTGATCAATGAAGGGCCCTAGTAAACTTTCCACTTTCTACTTCTTCATTATGAGCTTGACGGTGGTGCCAAGTCCAGATATAGCCTCTGATTTTTTTTTGCATCCTTCTTCAGACTTGTGCCTATCCACAACTTTATGTCACATATTTTGACAATGCTTTGACACTTCCAAGCACTGAACCGGTCTTGGAATAGCTGGTTTAATGCTGGACTAATGAGACTCATTACAGCTGGTCACAGGTGGAAGCCAGTTAGCTTGGTGTGAAATGAAGAAGGTAATTAGTTACACATAATAGAGTTTGTAAGTATTTTTTTTAGTAAGGGGTGCAACCATCTCAGCAATTCTGTTTATTATTATTATTATTATTATTATTATTGTTGTTGTTATTATTATTATTATTCATTAATTCATTTTCTGAACCACTTAATACTAATGAGGGTCGCGGGGAAGCTGGCGCCCAAGGGCAGAGTACACCCTGAACAGCTCTCAAGGCCATCATAGGGCATATTATTATGATTATTATTGCTATTATATCTTTTACTTGGCTCTTACATAGAGTGAATACAGTTTGAAAAATATTTTGTGTGTCTTCATTTCAGGCTGGAAAGCAACAAAATGTGAACATTTTGAAGAGGTAATTCTTTTTTTTTTGTCCTGGGCAAATGCATTTGAATTATCTGAAAAATCATGTGGCTTCAAATATTCACTATATACAGAGGATCAAAGAATCAAACATTGCATTAAATAATTAATACATAAAGTAAATTAATAATAATAAAACTCATAAAATCATTACAGAAATGTTAGGAACTTTATATTTTCATTTATAATATTTATCTAAAATCTCCTATAAAATTGGAGTATAATTTGGCAAAGTTCTTTGTATATGTTTTACTCATTCATGAGAACAGTAGGTCTTTCTGAGGTAAGAAAATTTTAGCAGACTTAATATCAAACACCACTTACATTTTTATGGGAGAGAAGTTTATATATAGGCAGACTTAGCACAGCCTTCAGTCTATCCAAACGAACAGTACATGATGGTTGTTACAGTGTATGTGCTGTTCTTGAATTAAATGCACCTGTAAAAAAAAGTTACTTTCAGCACAGACAGGGGCTATATGCGAAAATCTTCAGAGAGACTAATAAATTTAATGCATGCTATTTAAGATTTAAATCCGGCAAGAATTAAGCCACAAGTGATATTCTGGTCACAGAAGAACATGTGCTTTCCCTATATTTATGGGTATTCCATGCGTAGATACAGCCACTGAAAAGAAAAAAAAAAAATCAGAGACCACTTTTAATGTATAGCTGTTTATCTCATGTGTGTATATGTACACGTGGAGTCACTATCTAACTGTACATGTAGTCATCATTGACATTAATGTTCACAGTTATTTCTTGGAGCGGTTCTTTTTCTAGGTTGGCTAGTGGTTAGCACGTCTGCCTCACAGTCCGAAGGTTCAGGCGTCTCTGTGTGGAGTTTGCATGCTCTCTCCATGCCTGCATGGGTTTCCTCCCACATTCCAAAGACATACACATTTGGCTGCTTCAAATTGCCTATAGGTTTGGTTGTGTGTGTTCTTATAGTCTGAGGAACTGTTTAGGGTACACCCTGCCCTCACTCAGTGTCGGCTGAGACAACCTCCCCGTGACCTTAATAGGAGTAAGCAGTCTTTTTCTGGGACAGAATAATATATGTATGTAAACTTCCACAAGATAGCTGTGGTCAGCTAATGTTCCAAGAATTGGGTCCGTCTATGAAAATAATGTTGTAGGTCATAAGGTTGAGCTATGATTTAGAAAGATAAACGTAGGGCCTTAAAGCACAGCCTTCAGATGTTCAGCTACATGACTGAACCACTTCAGTCAGAAGCATGTGTCAAATGAGAAAATGCTATAAATAAGCTCTGGTGCATAAAAGAAAATGTAAGAATATGTCTTTACAACGTTATACTAGGTCCACCTTTAAATTAACTTAAATTAAAAGCAAAATATTGACAAAAATGTTCTTCAGTACATCCCTTAACAAAACCTTTAAGACAGGAAATGTTGGTTTAGTATTTCTCTGGGAACTCCTCCCACAGCTCCTAACCAGATGGGCACAGGGAGAGGGTACATGGGCGGGAACAGCTGTCACCTTGTCTGTTGTGTTGTGATGTAGGTTTTTTCCTTTTACAATCCAAGCCCCCTAACAGAGAGCGCTAATCTCCAATAGACTGAGAGCATGCACGAATTGCGCAGCCAATTAGCTTTAAGCATTGCCGTATATAAACCAAGGTCTGACATTTTGAGGAGCTGGGCATCCCCTACATTGGCTTTGGTGAACAGGATCTGATCCCAAGGACTGTTACCTTGTTCTCTCGTGCAGGTAAAGCGATGGTGACTACAGATTGAAGTATGTGGGGAAATGGGGGAATGTTTGTGCTGAAAGCACAGTTGGTGCATTTAAAAAAAAATAGTTAAATGATGATATCCAAAAGGGTTTCAAAAGAAATTGCATAAAATTAATCTGTCTCGATTAATTTGGGCATTTTTTTCCCTTTCTGTTTCTGCTGGACTGCTGATGCAAAATAATTATTTTGTATATCGAAACCAGTGTTAGACCAATTAAATCACATTGAATGAAATATGAAATGGCCCACGCATTTAAGCACTTAAACAACAAGAACTGTTTAGAAATTCACTTTTGTAACCATAAGACCTTTCCTATTAATCTTTCTAGTTTCGTTAATAAATATTTAATTAATGATGATGAATATCATGTTTTAAATTAAATAACTGAATGATAGGGTATGAAGTCAATGGGTTAAGGGCACTAAAATAGGCTAAATCTTACTAAATTTATAAAATTCCTCAAAATATATTTTGAAAACAGCTGAAGTGGCCTTGCCATGTAAAGCTAGAATTAGCTGCATGTTAGAGTCACCTGCTGTGCAAGGTCAACTGCTGTGGTAGAGAGGCAATATGACGTAGGATCTGATTTAGTGTTTTCAATTTGAACTTAAAATCCAATGTCCTTTTGATACAGAAAGTGTACAACAAACCCAGCATGGATTTTTAATTTCACCTTCTTGAAAACATTAAATACATTTATCACCCCCCATTTACCAAACATCATTTAACAGTAGTTTGAAATGGTTATTTTTTTTCATTAACATTGTGAGTTGGAGAGGGGATAGTCTTAATTTCTAACATGGAAAGAGTTCTAAGTTTGGTTCAAATATTTATGTACACCATCCCCCACAGAAATCAGAGAGGTGCATATGCTCGCTGGATAGTGTGTAGGCATGCTAAAAATATCATCTGTGGTCTGATACATGTAAGCATGTGGACCATGCCTCAAGCATTTTATGCAGTAATGTGAAACGTTAGCTTTAGTTAGCCAGAGAACTAGTTTCTGTTAAACCCAAGCTTACACAAGATTTAAATAAGTCACCTTTGACTGCTAGGACTACGAATACATCTCTTATCAAAAAAAGAGTAACCTTTACATTATTTGATTCCCATGCACTTTTACCAGATCAACTAAAAAGTGCAATCATGACTAAGAACTGCAGCAATGACTATAAGATGAAGTTTGCTATGGAAGAGGAGTATCCTGATCTCTCCCTGCACAACAACCATATGTCCAAGGTAATGAGCAAGGACATTTACAATAAGCTGAGATCAAAGTCCACCCCAAGCGGCTTCACTCTCGATGACTGCATCCAGACTGGTGTGGACAACCCAGGTACGAGGGGTTCCTGGCAATGCACAATTTAATCTTAAAACATTTTATAATTAGTAATATACAGACATTTATTTATTTTTAAATTATTATTTCCGGTGTTAATGGTAATATTAACAGTATTGCAGTTCTATTAGTGTTTCATGAGTTATGCAAGTTTTTTTATTCTGTCTCCAGGTCATCCTTTTATTATGACCGTTGGTTGTGTTGCTGGTGATGAGGAGTCATACGAGGTCTTTAAGGATCTCTTCGACCCTGTCATTTCCGACCGTCATGGTGGCTACAAGCCTACGGACAAGCACGCGACTGACCTGAACTGCGAGAACCTGAAGGTGAGGAAAAAATATATATATTAAAATAAAAATAAATTATTTTGTATAAGAATTCTTCTTTCATGGCAAAGATCACTCTTTGTGTAGGGTGGTGATGATCTTGACCCCAACTATGTTCTGAGCAGCCGTGTACGTACTGGCCGCAGCATCAAGGGATACACCTTGCCCCCCCACAACAGCCGTGGTGAGCGTAGAGCTGTGGAGAAACTGTCCATTGAGGGTGAGTATTAGCCATCAGTCTATCAGTGGCTAACAAAGTCATTCCCACAGGTAAAAAAAATAAAAAAAATAAATAAATAATTATATATATA
>JAQNCB010000013.1:19965592-19976478 GCA_030068295.1 Euristhmus nudiceps
AAGGTGTGGCTACTGTTTGGTTGAAGTGAAAACCTGCACCCACACCGGCCCTTTGCGGATAAGATTGGAGATCCCTGATCGAGATGGTGTTAGCAACACAGTGCTTGACTCTGCTTGCAGCACATGGAGCTTACCTGACCCGTTTCTGTAATGGTTACAATATGCAGAAAATAAACTATTAAAATCTTGATTTATATTACTTTTATGTTCCCTGTGTACTATATACTAAAACAATTATTTGCCTTCGGCTCTGTGGATATAACCGAATTGAAAACCTCTGCTACGCTCAGTAACATTACTTGAATGTCAGTTAATACTTGTTAATTCCAAGGCTTTTCATTGTACTTACAGTATTATATGGACCAGCTTTTCTAAAGAACTTTTGATTTCGGGGTCAGTGCTTTCTTTTCCATATCATTCTACCTCCCTTTTTTGCAGTTATTTTATTAAAATACTTCTTGTACTTACTAATTGGCATGGACACACTTCCACCGATAATGAACACACAACACACAGACAGACTTGATCAAGTCAATGAATTTATTCCTCAGTCACCTCAAATGTTCTCCGTTCCTTACACATACAGGCAGAAAAATAATCTAAAATTTTTAAAAGAACACAATTAAAATCATAATTTACCTACACAATTTTACATATTTATACAGTCTGTTAGCCTTGCGGAAGGAGAAAAGACAGTAGCTAATAATTTACCTCAAGGGAAATGCTCGGTGCAAACCCAGCAGGTAGTTTTAATTTTACCAGAAACTCAACCTGCTTGAGAATTGAGCAAAACAAAGAGACATCATGTTGTTGATGCAGTACGTATTTAAAGTAATGCACACAGGGGAAAAAAAGGCATTTTCGCTCAAGGTAACTAAGGCTACATACTTCTTATCTTGATGTCATGACAAGCCATGTGACCAGCAGAGGCTATTTTTTTTTTTTTTTTTTATCATTTCACTGAAGTCCATAGTGAAAAACAGCACTTATTGTAGTGTCTACCAAACCAGTCTTTCCTCTTAATACATGCACACCAGGTTTTCAGTGCTCTCTAGAGTTCAGGTGCATTGTGAAATGTGACACAGAAAAATGTAGAGCATCAGGGATTCCTGAAGACTGGCTTGTAAAACAGTGACTTAATGTAACAGTATTATTAGTACTCAACCCCTTATGCATGTTTTTATTTTGTAACTATTATGACGTTTTTGCAATTACGAGTGAAACCAAAAGGAAATTAATGTATGTACAGAAGGGAGGATTGTGTAGTGGGGTCCTGCTAGTGTAAGGGGTTAAGACTACTTATGCTTTTTAACTAAAGACCAAAATCTACACAGTGTTTATTTTCCATTGAAAATTCAACCCCGACCCAACACAATCACACATGAACAAATTTGCACACACACGCTGCCAGAAGAGGGAGATTTTTCTAAGACTTGAGTGTTTGCGCTATTAACATCTGAATTATTTCTTGAGACCAATTAAAACTTTAAGGCTTTGAACCATTGTTTTAAATAGGCTAACATTTGGTTCTATGTAATCCCAGAATTTTGGTGTATACTAATCGAATTAACAAGGCACCAAGTCATTAAAGAAGCAGAGTAAGCTGTGAAATTTGAGTACTCCTTGACTGTAAACATGAACTGGCACATTCTGACATCCATGCTAACCAAAGGTTACAATGCATAACCCATGAATAAACTCCACCAGTACAGGGACGCAATAAACAGCAAGCCTAAGAAACCCAAGTTGTTTTACTCCAAAGCCAATATCAAGACGACATTGCTTTAACATAAGAAAAAAAAAAGAAAAAAGAAAATGCATCAAATATTTCCTATTATGAGAATATTATAATTCATAAATATCACCTTTTAGGGATCGTCACATTTCATGTTATTTATGAAATTGTTTTATTCTATTAGAAGATAATTTCAAGGATTCATTCATAAAAGAAAAATGATCTTTAACAGAATAATACTATTTCAGTTTAGTTATTAAAATCATCTCATATTAGGAAATATGAAATTCATTTGAGTACATTTAATACCCTAAAAGTTTCGAAGTTTCATTATTAAATCATTTATAGGCTTTCCATCATCTTTCCACCATACCAAATTGTTCAGTGAAGTTTTGGAGCATAATCTATTATATAGCCCTTGTGCCTTAGAAAAAAATATTTCAGACCAGTGGAATCGTTCACAGGAGTTGTACATTTTTGTACAAATTTCTTGAAGGATAGCTGGGACCGGACAATCAGAACACAGCTTCACACCAACATATCACTATTTCAGCCCGTAACAGCAAACAGTAATAATGACACTGAAAGAGGCTTTTCTGAGCTAAGAATACAAAGTAATTTATGTCGAAAAGTACTGAAATTATATCACAGGATAATTTGGCAGATGTTTTAGCACCCCAATGCTTGTCACATTATCAAAAATATAGTACATCTACGACTTTTAGATGACTCCAAGGCTACTGTTAAACTTACACACTCCAGGGTTTCATACAAATGCTGAAAAAAAAAAAAGAAGAAAAACCCCACAAGACTTTTTTTTTTTGCACAGTGCATGTACATAGTTCCTTGTTTAAGGTGGTGACTGGTTCTAACAAAACAATGAAAAGCTGCAGTCTCGTGTCCATTAAACAGGATCCTCTTTTGGCTGTATAACAGAGGCTTCTCACCAGCATAATACTTCTAACAGAAGTGGTGTTGTGTTTTGACTTGGCTTGACGGGTGTGTGTACCATTGAAACAGGGAAACAGGGTTCAAAAAATGTGACGTTCACTCAAGCCTAAAGTGCTACTGTACAACAACAGAAGTTGCATTACTGAGAACAACTGCTGAAACGCAGACAAAAAAAAAGCCATCAAGGCTACAATGTTAATGGCTCAGTAGAGCAGTCATCACTTGTCCTCAAATCATACAGGTCTAAACAGCTAGTTAAGCTAGCTAAGCTAGCTATTAAGCGGCTCATAAACCTGGGTTTAGGCTGTTTTTTTCATCCACAGAAAATGTTAAGATAAAATACACTCAAAACAACTGGTCTTCAGGACATATCTGATAAGTGTTCAGGATGGTGCGAGGTTCAAAAGAATAAACAATGTTGTAAATGTATTAAATAGCAGCTGGTAAATGGAAATGACATTAAAGGCTGAGATGCCGTGGTGATGAGAGATCTGGAATAATAGATCCTGATTCATAAGGAAAAAACTGGAATAGCCTGAAAAATGACTTGGCTAAGACACAGAGTTGGAATCAATGAGGAGATGATTTCTTTGAGCAGGGCCTGTACGTGGCAGCAATGACACTCTCTGCTCCAGAGTCTATACAATCCCACAATAAGTGCAAACAAGTTCAGAGAGGTTCCCGTTATATTGTCCCTTGCTTTTCTCTCATACCCCTCTACCCCTGTTGCCGTTTAGAGTTCCAGCTCTTTGGACACTTTGGTAGCAATATCCCGGAAAGCGAGTGGCGCCCCCCATAGGCGTTTAAAGCGGACCCCGCTGACCTCTGTAGGTAAGTGACCCACTTCCGCCTCAAATGCCACCCGGGAGCCGGCAGCGCCGTGTGTGCAGGAGAGAAGGAATGGACCAGCCTGGTGCACCTGGCAACCGCAGCCCTGTGCCGCCTCACGAACTGCAAGCACCACCTCGGCTGGGTCCCGTGCGCTCTGTACCTTCACATCCCATCCGCTTCGGGGGGGCCGGGGCTCTGCCGCTTTTTGATACCCAGATAGATGGCGACTATGAGAGAGAGAAAGAGGAGGGGAATATTTTTGGGGAGGTGGAGGATTGAAATGAAATGTGAGAGATGGGGAAAAAAAAAAAAAAAAAAAAAAGAGGTATGGGCAGAGGAATACATGACAAATGGGAAGATAGTGGTTGGGGGGGTGGGGGAGACAGGGTAAGAGGTAATGTTAGAAATAAAGAGAATAAAGTTATATGCTCTGAAGTAGACGGTTTGAGAAACTCACTGCTTTACCTGGAGGTTCTTCAGAGCGAGTTGATACATAATACACATTCGTTTAAATGTTTAATTGATTAGGAATTATGATATTGTAAATGTTTATTACACGGCTCATTTAAGTACTCAATTCTGATTGGTTATTCATATTCAGTGGTTGGTTATTTCTATTGCTATGAAGTGTGTCATAAATGGAAACAATTTAATCATTTAAAAAAATCAATAAAATAATTTTAAATCAATAGTTTCTGTCAAATTATTATACTTTAAGTAATTTTATTTATAAATATATTCTATTTTTATAATTATTATTATTTCTTTGATCAGGAGCCATGTAATAAGCAGGATAATGTAGAGAAGGCAAGTCATTATCAGGAAATAAATCCCTTCACAGTATCCCATGTTTTCTTCACTACACCTCAAGATGTTAATCACTGTCGGGGCTTATTTTGCTATAATGACCAGCGAGCTGTGCATTATCCTTTACTTAAAAATTATGCACATTTTTACCAAACACAGTGATATTTATTAATGCGTCTCATTTGTAAAGTTTCAATACCAGAGGATTAAATTACTGTGTATATTTTTATTCCTATTACAAAGTGTATAAACGAGGCCAGCACATCCTTCCCAGAATCCAATACACTGTTTATGCTTATATACAGGCCGATGTGTTTTGAAGGCACATGAGCAATAAATCGCTAGCTCTCTTCTTGTGTGGCTCAGTAAAACCATGATAAATTCACTGTTAGTGATCCTTTTGAAACCCATCTTAATTTTTTTTTCAGCCACGTCATATGTAAAAAAATAAAATAAAATAAAAAATTAATATGCCTGATATTTTCTTTCCTTCGTGGCCACGAAAGAGCCGGTCAAGGCCTGTGCTGGTTCATTACAAGGAAATAACCATATGAAACCAAAAGGGATCAGTCGAAAGAATTTAAAACCTTACTACTTTTTCGAATGTAACATAGTGGTATATCGAGGACATAGAATGATGGCTAGCGCAGAGGCTTCTGGGAAGGATGAGCCACATCTTTACATTCATTGAAATACTTACAGTTAGTCCCTTAACAGTAGTTACTCGTGTATTAAAAATATATGACACAAAAGTGATATTTTTTTCAAGGTCTCTAAACTTGCACTTAATACATGCTTAATATCAAGCATTGATACATAACTGCATTCACCCACAGCATGGACTCTGTACATGAATACAGCGGGGTTTGCTCTCAGTCACCCATCGCAACACAAAACCAACAGGCATGTAGCGAAGGCCTACAAATGAGCACCTTAGATTCAAGCACATAGCATGACCTTCAAATCATACAAAGTTAATAGTAATAAGCTTCTGAATGGCCTTTCGGTTAATATCAAATTTAAGGGTTTTCATTTCAAGCAATATCTGCTGTTAGCAAATGCATACAGGTCAAAGGGGGCAGATGGAAGTAGGGGGACTAAGCTAAAAGGCTTGATATTTAACAACTGGTGCACATCACACAAAGTGCACAGAGATGATGCTCTCGGTGTCTGCACAAGTCACATATTTAAAAAATTACCTGGTGTTCTTAACCTGACAGTTTGCTTCTGGGGCGTTTGAGGGGAGGAGAGAGAATCAGTTTTAATGGTTAGAGTCGGTTTTTTGAACACAGATCTCAGACCTGAGAAATAAACTGTGCAAACAAAATGAGACTTTCTACATTTAATCTGTGTTCAGAAAACGACTCCTAAAATTCATTTTAAACTACTTTTGAAAGCTTCAAGGTTTGTAATTAAAGATGCACAGAAGACAAAGAAAATAGTCTTGATTTGCTAAAAATAAATTATATCTCTGCCAGCATCTGTAATATAGACCTATGATATCTATTCTGAATTAAAGCTGGGATTGGTAATCTGAAAAACGAGTGAAATTTGAAAGGGCTCTGGATAAATCCTCCCCTGATCTCGGAAGATTTTCCAAAGCCCCCCCCCCTCTACCCACACGAGATCCAAGCCGACTGCTGGTTCATGCACAGTAGGGTCATGCATGAGCAGGGAGACATGGGAGTATTTGACTGGATATCCCTCAACAGACCATGAGGAAGTGATTGGTCAACGTTTTAACAGGATCACAGCAAACAATCAAAGTTCCAAACCTTTTTCAGATCTCATGATCTGAAAAATCATCATGATCATGGCTGGCAGGGTAAAAAGATATAAAAATATTTCTTCCAATATAACAATTTGGGCATAGAGCTAAAAATTTACCAGCCCCAGCTTTAAGTAAACATGAACGCTATTTTGGCTTGGAATGGTTAAAAAGCGGTTAAATGATTTCTATGCACTCTTACCTTGTGACCGGAGATCTGCAGACTCTCTCAGGTTCGTCTGTGACCCTCAAGAAGAAGACAAAGATTTGAATTAGGAATAAGCTGAAAGAGAGGATCACTCCATTCAGCCTCATCATTAAACCCTTTAACCACTTGCCAAAAGTGAAGAAACCAATAAGAATACACGCTGATGCCAGCCCCAATACATATCAACAATGTGTACTGAGCATATGCACCCGAATAAAAATATGAAAAACGTTCTATATTAGCTATAGAATAAAATAATATGATTATTAATAGTAAACATGCATTTTTGTTTGTACCAGTTTTCTCTGGTTTGTATTTTGGGGAATATTGGTTACCAGAGAACTAGTTAGAACAGTTATATGATGATATTATGCTTAATATCCTAAAAAAAACCCCAGATTTATTTATTTAAGTAAATGTTTGCAATGCCACAGATGTGGGTCTTGAAGCAGGATAAATGAGCTATTGACAAACAAAATAAAGCAGTAATATATCATAACTTGTTGTCGAAGACTCTTGCCGCTGCTGAGAACCGTGGTACACATTTCTGCCTGATAGGCACGATTAGCTACAAAGAATCCCCATGAAGATGTTTATACAACTACCGTAATTAGGATTTAGCCTGCAGAGTTACCAGTCTATGCTCTTAATAAACTATGCCAGACTTAAATAGTGCAAAAGCTATCTTGAGATTAATAAGATGAGCTCAAATAGGCAGCAAACATTTATGATTTCATGGTTCAAGAGAGGTTTCCATAAAAGAGACACATAGTGAATCATGACACGAACTGGTTTAAGCATGCCAACTGCACTGGTTTATAACTGGTGAGGACAAAAGAAAAGTAAGTGGACAAAGACAGCTCAGACATGCAGCTCCCTGTTGCAGTGCCCCTTGTTACCTTGGAACATTACATAACCCCATGAAAATTCTTCATTGGAAATTTTACAATGTCTATACATTTGAACAAGCGCCTCAACATTTCTTGCTGTGTTCAGAAGTGTCTCTAGGGGGAGCCTAAGTCCACAGTTTCACAGAAAGGGCACTGAACATGGGCGTGGTGTGCAGGAAAGGAATAAAGATGGAAAGGTGGAAAGGTGGGAAGACTTACTAACTGTTTTCGATCCATGTGGCAGGGGGCAGCCCGAGACGGACTTGTTTGAGCTCTGGCGCTTAGAAGGGTCAAGACTGACCCTAGGAGATAGAAAGGGGGAAGAAGGAAAGATGACAGTAGAACAGAACAAGAGAGAGAGGGACAAGAAAGCAAGAGAAAGAGATAGCAAAGCAGAAAAGGGTGACAGAGAAGTAAGGCTCACGCTAACTGCCAAGGAGAAAAAGCAAAAAAAGACAGAGCACCCGAATTGAGTCGGGACAGAGAGTTAGAAGCACTTTGGTTAATCAAGGAGGATACTAATGGAGAGTTAATGCAGTGTATGCACATTTATTCAGATAATGCTGTCTCATGTAAAGACTGTTAGCCGATTATGCTAAAAAGGTACCTCATGTTCTAATGGTGCCTACTGGCACTGATTTTCAGCTCTAAGGAGTGTAAAGGAGGAACACGTTGTGCCTTTTAGGTGGATAACCAATTTCACAGTTTCAATGGAAACAAGGAACACTTCTTAACTTGTAGAGCAGGGGTCCCCAACCCCATGTCCGTGGATCATTTGCACTGGTTCCACAAACAAAATATTTCATGGTACAAATTATATTTTTTTATTCGAGTTTCCGGATCTTATTTTGAAAAACTACCGTTTCCGTCTTCGCCTTACTGCCGCACTTGACTCTGTTGTATCATTTCACACATTAGCGAACCGCAATTATAATTTTAAGCTAACCACAAGCTAGCCCTTGGAAAAAAAAAATGAGTCTAACCGGTCCGCGGAAACATTTTCATACATAAAACTGGTCACTGGTGCAAAAAACGTTGGGGACCCCTGTTGTAGAGGATAATCTCTTCTTTATAAGCTTTAGCTAGAAGAGTCACTTCCTGTTACAGTATTTCACATTTTTTAACAGGCCTTCTAAATAGATCAAAATTTACTAATTGAATCCATATACATTCCAAATGTATACACATACCTGCAAAACCCATAAAAATATGCTCAGAAAATAAGGTTCACAATACATGTAAGCAAAGCTTCCTTATTATAGAGGTTTGTGTACATGAGTGAGCTCATCAGCTTACAGCACAATGAAGAGTTATCATTTTAACACTGCTGATTTAAAATTTCACTGAGTATATACACCAAAAGTTGATAACTCATGAGCAGGTCTGCTTGAGGAAAGGCTGTGAGAATATAGTGTTTCAAATATAACATTTACTAACTCAGGACAAAATCAACTGAGATCACTTTTGGAAAAAAAAAAAATCTCTACATTGCACTGTTCTTGGTTTGTAGTCTGTTGTCTCGCCTTACCTTCGTGTTAGCTTGGAGGTGAGTTTACTAAAGAGGTTTGACGTGGTACGGGTGCGGGAGTGGGGCAAAGGGCTGGCAGCGCGAGACAAAGAGGGGGAGGCTGGTGGGCCATGTGTAGGCACTCTGCGCTCCCGGAGCTGCCCACCATGAAAAGTGCTGCGGACAGTAGAGCCTCGGCTCAGGCGCGAACGTTCGGCTGACGAAGATGAAGCTACCCCCGCGCCAGATATGCTATGTGTGGAGGGAGAGGCTGGAGGTAAACGGTGAGAATGTGAGCTGGGGAGAGAAAACAAATAGAAACAAATATTCAGGTTTGGGTGGCATGACAACATGACCAAGTGCAGTAAGAAGGCTGGAGGAATATATTATCAGATATCAGGCAGATGGAGCTTTCAACTGTAAGGCAGCATCACTGAAGTCAATCAAGCTTGAATGCGCCGAGTTACTCTGCTATGAGAGTACTCCCTCTCTAAATCTCTTATTTATTCTCTAAAACAGAAACAGGCAGTTCTCACGAAGAGAAAAAAATCATAAGGTTGCTTATCTGATCATAAGACAGCAAGTAGCAATAAGAAGTGTGAAGGGTTCTGCAAGTACCAGGACATAAAGAACTTCGTCATGCGGGATGAAATGAAAAAGAGGAAGGAATGGAGATGTAGAGTAAAAGTAAATAGGCATTAAACACTAACAACCCCCCCTCCTACACTTTTAACACTGCACTAACAGATCTCACATAGCGCTTCTGCCTCACCACTGGCCTTGGGCCATTTCACTTAATGTTCTGAATAACATTGCACTAATAGAGCTGTCTCGACCCACACCCAGGAGCACATGTCTGAACTAATGGAAACACTGGAGTACACCTCATAGTGAATATTACTTAGAAAACATGACTCATTTAGGCAGTAATTATTCTAAAAATGCCTGTATATTACCTGAAAATTCTTAAACGAAAATTAGACAACATTAACACAACATTACACATCATTTAAGTAAATATATGACCAACAGATGTGCAGTGAAGATGTGCAGTTTACAAGAAACTAAACCAAGCACGTCAACAGTGTTTATGGTGCTTGTGCGAGCGTGATGTGCGCTTTTGTGAGGCCTACAGTGTTGTAGAGGAAGTGCTAGATCAGCACAGCTATTCTCAAGTTCACAACCAGGCTACATCCTCCTCTCTTTAGCTTCGAAGGTCATATGAGCAGGGCCTGCTGATACGCCCCGGAGAGAGAAATAAATAGGAAGAGACCAAGACGCAAGAAAAAAGAAGGTGTTGAGACAGCAAGCCAAACTCAGAAAATACAGACGTCATGTGGAAAACAGGCTGGAAGCTTTTCAAGCCAAAGCCAAGTTACGCCTTTAGAAACAATACAGACGAATACAAAAATACAAAAGAATCTCTATAACCTAGGAGGAATTTGTCTGGGTATCACCTTGTTTTTAATTGAACAAAAGAGAAATGCAAGCACACACACACACGCACACGCACACTACCTGTTCTCCTTGCCGTTCTGTAGTAAAGAGTGTTTATCAGTGCTGGAGCGATCTGTACAAACATACGTGTTTCTGCGGGTCATGGTACTTGCTGAAACGTTGTTCTAGAGAGTAAAAAGAATATAAAAATATAAACTGGTGAGAAGGACATGCATGTCTACTGTACTACACTGATTCTCAATCTCAGCCTTTTAGCATGTTTCAGTTTTATCTGTTCTAACAATACATACTAATTACAGATGCTCCCCAACTTGCGTTCATTCGCCTTACGGTTTTTTCGATTTTACGTTTTTTTTTTTTTCTTTCCCCTTTCAGATTTTGAGTTTAGCGCTCTCCGTGGTACGAGACTTTCAAATGCTGTTTACGCATGACGCTGCATCAATTTACATGACGCTGCGTTCATTGGTTACACACGACAGACTGAACGTGCCTTCTTCCCAGTTCAATGCGTGTTAAGACTTTGTCCCTGTTGTCTTCGTGCCTACACTGTTTTGTGTTCAGTACGCAGATATGGTTGGTCAGAAGCGCAAGCCTACTGGTGACAAAAGTGATAATCAGAAAAAGCTGAAAGCCATCTCGTTTGAAACGAAGATGGCTATTATAAAAAAAATGATGCTGGTGAAAAGCAGGTGAACGTTGCACGTTTCTTCCAAATGGCTCCGTCAACCATC
>JAQNCB010000013.1:20317292-20333790 GCA_030068295.1 Euristhmus nudiceps
ACCTTCTGGTGCTGCATGGTTTTGCTGATGGCTCTACAGTCTGGTTGGTACGTGGTGAGGTTCGGCTGAGAGCCAGAGGCAGTCATCAAAAGAGCCACATCTGGCTCCCGAGCCATAGGTTCCTGACCCCTGGCCTAGAGGAACCAAAGAGAAGGTACATGGATGCACTGAGAGAGGATATGAAGTTAGTGTGTGTGAGAGAGAGGATGCGGAGGACAGGGATGGATGGAAACGGATGATTGGCTGTTGCGACCCCTGATGGGAGAAGCCGAAAGAAAAGTAGTAGTAGTAGTTTTTCTTACACATACCACTCGTAAAATACTGTGGCCTTTTGGCATGTCAGGTTATTTTACTTACAAAATGTTTAATGCTGCATTTATGTATAATATGCTTTTTTATTTTGATATTCCAGCCTCGAGATGTGACTAATTTCACTGTTGGTGGTTTTGCTCCCATGAGTCCTCGAATTAGCAGCCCAATGCACCCAGGAGGGGGAGGTAAATTTTAATGGGTCATCAGTGTAATGTCATGAATTGTTCAAAATGGAATACTGACACACATGGTGCAGGTTGTGTGATTTTTGTTTAAACTTGAAATATTCTGTTCTATTTGCACCTCCAGGCCAGATGCAGAGGGGAGGCGGCGGTGGTGGTGGAATGGGACGTGGCCGTGGAAGGCGAGACAACGATCTTATTGGGCAGACAGTTCGTATATCCCAAGGACCATACAAAGGTATGAGTGGTGATGACTCTTGTGTGGTTTGTATGTCCAGCACACAGTTCCCTCTAAATATGCAATCTCCATTTGCCAACTCGGAGAAATATACCCAATCTATTTGGAAGGAACTTAACATACAACAAGACACTGACCCAAAATACACTGCCAACCCAGATTATAGACTGCTTAAGTCTATTACTAAACCTTTAACTTGTATCTCACGAAGGAGCATATTCTGTCAAAGTAGTGAATTTTGGATCACCCAACTTTTGTGAGGGCTGTTGATGAACATCAGGGTTTTCTTCACGTTTTTGAGAAGTTAAGTGATGATTATCAACAGTTAGTAACATATTTATGCGAAAGGCAGTTGGCGAACATTCGCAGCTGTTAGCTTGTGACCTTGTTTGGGACGTTAATTTTGGAATTGAGCCACTCAACCTGACAAAAAGTGTCAAGCCCTTCTCAGATAAAGAAAATGGACTTGCTTAATATGGAAGTAGATTTCTGTCAAAAACAAGTTGAACGTACTACTTCCCTTGGGAAAGAAGGGCAGCTACTGCAGCTAAACTACAGCAGAAGAGGAAGAAAAATAATGAATGATGCCCCAACATTGTAAAAAAAAAAAAAAAAAAAAAAGGTGAGCAAACCCTTCCTAGAAATGTGTCCACTGCTTCATCTTCTGCTTGGTCCGTGGTCGGGTTGAGGGGGCAGCAGCTTAAGCACTGAGATCCAGACCTCCCTCTCCCCAGCCACTTCCTCCAGCTCTTCAGGGGGACACCGGGGTGTTCCCAGACCAATTTCTTTGTGACTTTAAACTGTTAGCAAACTGTTTAGCAGCCTTTTCGAACCATGCGAAACCCAAAACTCACTACATCCTTAAGCCGATACAGAATTTCACCTCCTGAAGAAGGGACTGAAGACAGAAACCAAGTGTCAGTTTAAAGAGGCAGCTGCACAAACCCGGAAAAGCATCACCAAAGAAGAATGAAGCAGTTTACTCAGTGGGTTGACAACTTACCCCATCTGTCGCAAGCAGGGGATATCTAGCCAAGTGTTCCTGTAAGACTCAATGTATGTCAGCAAATGAAATAATGCTCTTTCCCTTAGAAAAAGTTACATAAGTGCTACAGATTTCATTAAACTTTAAACTGTTTTTTTTTTTTTTTTTTTGTTTTTTTTTTTTTTTTGCTTCTTTTTTAAAATTTCGGATGGAAAAACATCAGTTCCAGAAAAAAAAAAATCAATAACTGTTGATATCTCCTACCCCAATAAATAAATAAAATTGAAGTTGCTTCATCAAACAATTATCAAGCAATCAAGTCAAAATCATGCAATTTGTACTAGGCAGTGTAGTTGTGCCTGTTGAGGGTGATTTCGGGGATTTCTGTAATACATATCCTGACACGGAGGCCAGGTGGATATGGCGAATGTTTGCTGATTGAAGGTTCTGGTTGTTCTTGTTTAGGTTACATTGGAGTCGTTAAAGATGCCACAGAATCCACAGCCAGAGTAGAACTGCACTCAACCTGTCAGACTATTTCTGTGGACCGTCAGCGTCTGACCAGTGTGTACGTCAACCTTTACTCTTTTCTCATGGAGCTCCTCGAGGCACAATATATGACTAGGGAAAAGAAAGACCATGAATTGTACTGTAATGTGATTCCATGGAAATAGCTTTTGATAGTTTTTCTTTTGGAAATCAGTGGTGCAAAGAGGCATGGAGGAATGACCTCCACTCATGGTCGAACTCCGATGTATGGCTCCCAGACACCCATGTATGGTTCAGGCTCACGTACACCGATGTATGGCAGTCAGACCCCCCTCCATGATGGTAAGACCAATTAAGAGGTATTACTTATTCTCCTTTTGCAGGTTTTTTTGGCTGTTTTTTTTTAATACGAGTCTGTTTTGTTGCAGGAAGTCGAACACCTCATTATGGCTCTCAGACCCCACTGCATGATGGAAGCCGGACACCTGGGCAGAGTGGGGCATGGGACCCCAACAATCCCAACACGCCATCAAGGCAAGAGATAAAGACTCATGATCATTATATCCCAGTTTAAAACATTTATTTATTTATTTTTTTATATTATTATTATCATCATTATTATTATTATTATTATTATTATGCAGGCCGGAGGAGGATTATGAGTTCAGCTATGATGATGAGCCCTCTCCATCTCCTCAGGGCTATGGGGGTACACCTAATCCTCAGACCCCTGGCTACCCAGAAGTTCACTCTCCACAAGTCAATCCCCAGTACAATCCCCAAACCCCTGGAACTCCAGCAATGTGAGATGAATTCTAAATCTCGAGTAGCACATACCTGTCTAGGTCATACTTATGTTGGACTAATTCAATGGACTTTGCAGGTACAACACAGACCAGTACTCTCCATATGCAGCACCTTCTCCACAGGGCTCTTACCAGCCCAGCCCCAGTCCGCAGAGTTATCACCAAGTGGCCCCAAGTCCAGTGGGTTACCAAAACACGCACTCGCCTGCCAGCTATCATCCCACACCCTCACCTATGGCATACCAGGTACCCTCATCATTTTAGTTATAGCTTTTTGTAGACCGTTGCTATACAAACGACCTTGCCTGTATAGAAGATATGTCATTGAATGTGATTGTTATTAACTGTATGAACTTTAGGCGAGTCCGAGCCCCAGCCCGGTAGGCTATAGCCCCATGACTCCTGGGGCGCCATCCCCAGGCGGCTACAACCCTCATACCCCTGGCTCAAACATTGACCAAACGTCCAGTGATTGGGTGACTACAGACATCCTGGTGCGTGTCAAGGACACCTTCCTAGATGGAGGAGTCATCAACCAGACAGGCGTCATCCGCAGTGTAACTGTAAGCTCTCTTCTGTTCTGTTTTATTATTCTTTTTTGATTGTCATGGTAACCCTATTTCACTACACTTACTGTTTAACATGTCTTCCTCTTATGTTCATTTATTATTCTTCACCTCACATCTCCCATATCAATTCAGTGTAGGTTTACATCACACTTTTTTTTTTTTTTTTTTTTTTTAAATGTCATTTTAGATTTGCTGTTAGGTTTCTTATGAAGTGGTAATCACCCCATAGTTAATGGAAACCATGTGCTCTGGTGTTTGAGTGTATTTGCTTTATTTACATAAGGGTGAAGATAATGGTCATTGTTGTGGAGGTTTCTTTTTTTTTTTTTTTTGGCTTTTTTAAGTGATTTAATATTTTAATGTGTTAAAATAATTGAGCTGCATTTAGTCTGGCTATCGTAAGAGATAAAAAAAAAACTGTGCAGGCAATGCAAGCTGCGAAGCAATAAGCTCTTCTCTCCTGGACTTTATTTGTGTTTTGCACACAGGGTGGCATGTGCTCAGTCTATCTGCAGAACACGGAGAAAGTAGTCAGCATCTCGAGTGAACACCTTGAGCCTGTAACGCCGACCAAAAACAACAAGGTACAGTTGCTTTCTCTTGTACATTAGCTGAGGAAAAGCTCGGACATGTGTTTCACGTCTCTTTGAAAGGCAGTAGCTTGCTGTATCTGGAGGTAACAGTAATTTGTGCATAGGTTTTAAAAAGTTCAATGTAGTGTTTAGGCTTGCTTTAGGAAAGCTTCTGCCTCAAAATACGTACAAGTTAATAAAATATGTATGTTTCGTAGTGTGATCTCTGCCAGTATCAGTGCATATAGTAATATCAGGGGTGATCAAATTCCAGATTAATCCGGAACGCCAGTTTTTGGTTTAGAAGCAATTACAAGATACAGTGATTCCTCGCTATATTGCGCTTCAGGTTCTGCGGCTTCAGTGCGTCGCGGATTTTTAAAAAATATTCATAGAAAATTAAAGTAAGCAAATATGGGGCGAAAGTTCATAAAACCGCCACAAGAGGTCGCTACTGACTCGGATACGGTGGGACATTCGTCTTGACCAATCAGCTTGCAAAATTTCAGTGGGCGCGTCCCAAACGAAGTCAGTAGTAGTGTCTGTTCACTCTTGCACTATTGAATAGGGAAATAATTATAAGGGAAAGGCGTCAAGGTCACTACCGACTCTGGTTTGGGACAGCTCTGAAATAACAGCATTTGTGTGGCAGAAAAGGCATTTCTTACACTTTATTTATATCTATGTACAATTACACATATGTGTTTATTATCTCTATTTTATTTGTTTTATTTACATCTTATGCATTGGTTTTGAAAGTTTAACTGTTATTATAAGCATTTATAGCATTGAATATGTATTTATATTATGTACACATATACATGTACGTAAACGTCAGTCAGGGGGGGTCGATCCTACTTCAAGGAAATTCTGTCTTCGTGGGGGGGGTCGAGACACCCGTTCACAGAAACGGAGATGAAGGGAAACCCCCCCCCTCTCTCTCTGCACTGCTAAAGTGAACATTCCGGCTTGTTTCTTAAAGAGGCACTGTACTTATTGACACTGAATAACAGTCTGTTATTAAATGACCACTGGGTTAGAAAAACACATGAAAAAACCTACAGTCGGCTCAAATAAAAGGGAGTCGGTCGCGTGACCGTAAACAAAGGTGGTTTTTTTTTTGTTTTTTTTTTTGGGCCTTATTGAATCCAATCATGTCACAAGAGGGACTGTGTATGAACACAACCAGAAAATCCCGAGTATTCCTTTTCTATTCCAAGATAATACAAAATGGTCATCGTTGGGGGTTCTAAGAAATCTTATAATATTACACGGAACCAACAATGCATGTAATACGTGATACATCAGCACCAACAAATTAAACGTATTCCTGGAATTCACTAGCAACCGGTAAAAAGAGACAAGGTTCAGAGGAATGTACTTTCTGTATTTCATTAACCTGCTTCACTTAAAACTAAATGGACATGAGACTGAGATCCTTGACTGTGGCAAAAAACATGATGCAAAACCTATTAAAGACAGTATTCCAGAGGTGATATGAATTTATGGATGATCTCATAAGACAATTCTCATCTAATCTTAATCCTGGGTTTACACTGGGGTCATGATCTCCACAATGTGGGAGAATCGTGATGAGCGTGGAGGGTAGTGGGATCAAATCATAATGATCTTAAGGGAACCTAGTTGAATCATAATCGTGATCATTGCAATATTTATAAAAAAAAAATTAAAAAAAATTAATTATACAATTTGATACCATTCAGAGTGCAACATGGGAATTGGGATTGTAGTAGACCCTAAAGAAGTGGAACAAACATTTGATGTGCCGTCATAGGGGGATCTTGAGGAACTTGGAAACACGATTCATTGAAGTTTCATCTCTTGGATGCACTCTGCCTCCTTTTTATATCCTTATTGTGCTCTGAGTGTGCTCATAAATCATGGAGCTCTTCTCTTTTTGAATTCTGAAGATTGTGGACATCATGCCCTCGTGTAAACTCTAGTTTAGCAATATTTCTTATATCAAGAAATTAAGTCGGAGTTAGTTTACTGGATCAGAATTGCCTAGCTCAGTTGTTCTTAAACTTTATGTAGACAAGGTAGGGCAGTGAAATAGTGCCAAAAGTCCTCAACTGTTGAGTTGCATGAGTTGAAATTTGAGCTTGAGATTTACTGCACTGCTGTTTTGCATTTTAATTGAAAGATGCACCTAAAAAAAAAAAAACATCAAGCATTATTAATACTGCAAGGTCCCCCCCCCCCCCCAAACTGTAGCAAATTGCACTATTTTTCAAGTCTTGATTCAACACGTCATTTCCCTTGAGGACATTTGGCACTATATTACTACCGTACCAGGGACAGTTTACTACGGTATGTACTGCAGTAGTGTGTTGTAATTTCCAGCATCTGTATGAAATGAAAGGGCCCGTGATGTTGCTTCAGAGCTGCCACATTGAGAACTACTGAACTTGCGCAGCCATGTTTAATAAGGTTATGTAAGATGAAATCGTGTCAAAGTAGAATTAAAAGTAACAGCTGCTGTTCCTGTGAAAGCATGCCATTTCAAGAACATTGCACTCCTTTAATTAATACATAATGTGTCTGTGGTTGTAGGTGAAGGTGATTTTGGGAGAAGATCGAGAGGCCACAGGTGTCCTGCTTAGTATCGACGGCGAGGATGGCATCGTCAGGATGGAACTGGACGAGCAGCTCAAAATTCTCAATCTCCGCTTCCTTGGAAAACTGGAAGTGTAAAGTGAATTTATCACAGGCATCAAAGTTTAGTTTGTGATATTGTGTTCCATCATATAATTCAATGATTGTTATATCAATGCCTTTATTTTCCTTTTTTAAGTCAATGTTTGTTTTAGTGGCTGTAACTCATCAGTGATTTCTGGGAAATGAATCAAGGTCAATAAAAACAATGCTGTGCAATCTGCAGTGCTTTCTTCTTCCCTTCCTTACAGTCTACAACTGGAGTTTTACAGCAATTGATAATTTCATAAGGATTTTCTTAAGGAAAACACTGGGATTTTATTTTTTTCACTGGATCCTAGTTTTCTCATCCATTCATTTAAAATAAAAACAATGGCCGAGAACAATCAAAATGGGTCCAGTATTGATTTAGGTTGTTGTATCTCACAAATGCAAAAAAGGCTATGTATTGCCTACCCAAAATATGTTGCTTGATTGCAATACATTTGTTTGCTTTTTTTTTTGTTTCCCATCTGTGGAGTGTTGCCTTCCCTAGCACATGATCACCACCACCGACCGACGGCGGGGTGGGAAGCGTGCCCATGCCCCCTCCGTGACATACAACGCTAGCCACCCGCCTCTTTTTCGAACTGCAGCGCCATGCGTATGTGTACAATTTAACACACTTCGAGGGAAAGCACTAGTCTCCCCCTCGTACGAATGAGCTCGCAGACACCCATGATTGGCTGGTAATCGCTGTGAGTGACCGGGAAGTTGAGCTCCACTGAGAGCTTGGCCAATTGGCTCCCGTGGACTCACTGCACGGACATTAACCTGGATTCGATCCTGCGATCTCCAGGTTAATAGTCATGCACCTTGTGGATGTGTCACTCAGGAGCTTGATACATTTGTTTCTGTAAATAATCTGAAAAATGGGACTGTTATTATTGCATATTCTACATGGCTATGTCTATAAATATCAGTAAGCATCCCCTGTGTGATTAAACTACTGCATGCACGGTGTCAGAGAACAGTAGAGGAAAAGGGTCAAACAGTCATTCATTGTCTTTATAGTTGATGAGGTAACCAGGCTGGTGTGCCTCCATGGAGAGTGTTAGTGCATATAGCCATTTTGCAGTTGCTAGCTACAGTGGTGTAGCTCAATACTGGACTGATTTTCAACTGTTACTGCCTCCAGTTTAAAAAAAAAAAAAAAAAGCATGAAACAGGCTGGAAAAATGGAATCCAGGTTAAAAATACAAATCTGTGTTTCTTTGATACTGGCAAACATGTAAGCTGATAACACAGGGTAGCATGAAAACCAGTAGCTCAGTACCTGAGAACAGCCAGAGGAATTGTGTTCAGGCGCATGGTTGTTTGGGATGTTCGTAGTTAATGGGGAAGTAGAAAATGGTGGTGTTTTTGGGGCAGGGGTGTCCAGTAGAAGTGTTTGTGGCCCTGCTGCCCTCGAGTTCCTCTTCTGTCTGGCAGCCAAGTGTTGTGTTCTTAGAGATGAAAATCTTTAACTGAATCCATGCCTCTCTTTCCTAAATTCAAAAAAGAAATGTGCTTGTTTTTACCACTTCAACAGGGTTGGATTACTTTTCATTATGATACTCAAGTCTGCGTCCCACAGCAGGCTTAACGCTTGGAGACAAATCATGATACAGTTGAATCATACTGAATAAATAAATGTAAAAAATGCAATACTGACATGAAAGGACCTGTGTAATAGGTGTGTTCCTGCTTACGGTAATATTTTTTCAACACCACACTCCTGGGACTGGTTTTTTGGAAACTTGTACTCAAGGTGTTGGCACATGTAAGTAGTAATAATTATAGCGGTAAGGAAGGTGATAGTATCAGTATAAAACTCAGAAAGTTACATGCTGTATTATGTAGTATTTGGAATAAAGAAGCTCTGACAAGGAAATGTGAAATTTAATAAGATAAATAATTCAGAATTCCTTCATGACAAAGCATGCTCTTAAAGCATTTGGTTTTTATATGCCCGTCCTTAGATGGGACGTATTGTGGTACGGCACTGTCCGTCTGTCCACTGGTTCAAGTTAACAGGTGGACAGATGGACAGCGCTATACCATAATACGTCCCATCTAAAGATTTTTACAGACTTCGCAGATTTCCATGAAACAGTGAACAATGATTCACATGACATAGTGAGTGTTTGTTCAGAAGGTCAAAGGTCAGGGTCAGGGTCAAAATATGAGGGACAGAATAGAACTTAATTACAATATTACAAACTTTAACCCTTTACCGACTTTTCCCGAAAATTGCTTAGAGTGTTCCTGGAAGGATGTGAACAGGAGGTGGCGACAGAGTCTAACTAACCGATTTAAAGTAATAACGTGATTATTTCACTTTAAAATGATGCTTTATGAAATATAATTTTTCGCGTTTCCCACAGGGATGGGGGGGGGGGGGACTTTAATTTTTCCCCACAAGGTAGGTAAGAGGCTAACCTCTGCTGTGCCTGTGCTTTTACTGTGACTGGTATATTATGCACTGATGAAGGCTGAAGCCCATCCCAACTGACTATGGGTGAAGGTGGCATACACCCTGAACAGCTCACCAGACTATTACAGGGCAAACACATAACCATTTGAACTTTAAACCCAATGGCAATCAAAAATATCCAATGAGCCTAATATGCATATCTTTGGATTGTGGGAGGAAACCAGAGAACCTAGAAGCAACCCACCCAAACACGGAGAAAACAAGCAAACTTGCACAGAAAAAGCCCTTGCTAAGCACGGACTTGAACCCAGGACCTTGTTGCAGTGAGGTGGAAGTTCTAACCACTGCGCCATCATGCCACCCGAAAACTAAATCAAATTGTTTAATGTACTGAGCAATGTACATCCTCTAACCATGAGTTTCAGCTTCTGTTATTTTTATACTATGATATACCCATCAGTTTGCCGCAGCGAGTTAAATGACGTATTAATATCCAATATCATCACAATGAAATGCACAAAATTTTGATTAAGCTGAAATTGAATTTTGACTCGATCCATTTGCCACATGGGGGGTGGTCAGGGTGAATAATTATAAGGCAACCAGTCACCAAATAACAGTGTTGACCAGCGTCTCCCACCCTGTAGGCTGTGGCCCCCTGGTGGGCCACGAAGGTATTGCAACTGGGCCGTCAAAGAAATTTCTTATTCTAGCCTACTAACCAGGCCGCCTATTACGATTTTTGCGAGGGATTATTACAGAGTAAGTTATATATGAAAGCATATTAAAAATGGGTGGTTTTACAAGATAATAAAGTGTTTATACAATCCAGTCTCTCTGATCATTATAACTGATCACTTATAGCCTCAGTGAAATCAAGTTGTTGTTCAGTTTAACATTGTACATGACAAATGCTCCCTTGATTTTTGAGCTTTCCCTTTGCTTCCAGTTTTGTCCTGTGTGTTCCAGATGTTTTATCAGAATTAAAGACGTCTGAGAACACATTATTTGGCCCTTATTTATTTGTAGTTTATATTGGGCGGTGGCTGTTGTTTTTGGGGCGGGGGTGGGGGACAGACAGTTTTGAGACTTTCAAGTGGGCCCTGAGTTGGGAAAGGTTGGGAACCTTTGGTGTAGACTTTATTTGCTTGTGATGTCCGTCATATTATAGTCCGTAATGGCTTCCTCTCACCTTGTCATCCTTCAAACACTGTAAGACGAAGTTATCTCCAAGCAGAGGTTCCAGTGCACCGTGCAGCTCAGCATGCTAAAATCACAAATGAATGCATCAGCCGGGCAGGTTTATTTGATTATGTTGAATACGAAATGTCACAGGTACACCAGTAAATTTACCTTATAGGAAACATTACAGGAAGGTTTGATGCTTGCATTTGACAAGGCACTATTTAGAAATCAAAATAAGAGATAATATTTTATAAATTGATCATCAGAGTGATGTGTGCACTGTACTATTGTATGTACCGGTAATATGGTACCCAACACATACTTATCAATGTCAAAGAGCAGCCGGAGCTTCAGAACTGTCTTAAAGTAGAGAAATGGAGAGCCCATGTTCTCCACACAGCCTGCACATGTCCCATGTTTCATCCATTCTTCTTTCCTACAAAAGTATGAGCAGTTGAAACCAGTCCTGAAAGAAAAACTAAACCCCTTCAAAAGTCTGATATGAGTGAAGTAGAAAACATCTTGTATAATATTATGCAGTAAAACCGCTATTCCTCTTATACTATGGAACTGTGCTAATTACAATACAGAACCAATATAACCATTTAGTCACCTACTAAAGGAAGAGTCCTGAAAATGTTTACATCAGTTAAGAGAATAAGTGGCAAAGTGCAAGTTCCGAAGGTGCCGGCACACACATATATATTTTTCCTGCCATTTTCTCTTTTGAATTTAATTGGATAACAGATAGCCGGTTGTCATGTTACAAAGAAACAGCTAAGACCTTTCAGAGAAAACTTCTATGTCATTTTCTTTGAAATTTTTATAGGCTTGGATAGTATGAATTTACAAGTTCCTAGAAGCCCTTTTATTCTACCATGTGATCTTCCTGGTTGTAATTATAGAATATTATGCAACAGGTCAATTCAAAAAGACTAAATTCAATAGAATTAATTTATTGGCGGCACGGTGGCCTCACAGCAAGAGGGTGTGGGTTCGATTCCCTGCTCAGGTGTTTCTGTGTGGAGTTTGCACTTTTTCCCCGTGCTTACATGGGTTTCCTCTGGATACTCCGGTTTCCTCCCATAGTCGAAAAACACACACAGTAGGCTAACTGACTGTTTCAAATCAGCCCTAGGTGTGAGTGTGAGTGGTTGTGCGAGTGTTGGCCGGACTCTGGGCGACGGCATAGTACACTCTGGGCAGCATGCCAGGCCATGACATGACCAACACTCACACAACCATTCAGCCTCCCTGCAATCCTAATTAGGATTAAGTGACTGAGAAAATAAATGGATGAACGAATGTATGTGTGTATGTGTTTATTTATTTATTATTTTTAAAATATTGACAAACAAGCAACATTTAACCCTCTTTGATATAGTACATACAAATAAAGGGGAACTGGAAGGAAAATAATTTAGATTTTTTGTCTATTTATTTGTTTATTTATTTATTTAATTTTTACTTTTTTTAATCCTGCAAGGGAAATTATTGCCTCTGCATTTAACCCATCCAAAGTGAGCACACACACTTGCAGAAGTACGCTACCACACACATTGGGGGCACCCGGAGAGCAGTTGGAGGTTAGGTGCCTTGCTTCAGGGCACTTCAGCCATGAATGTGGAGGAAGGGAACGTGGAGCTCACTACCCCAACGCCACACATATTTGTGGATTACGAATTGACTGCCAGTTTATCCAGAAAATTCAGACTTTTTTGATGTGGAAAAAGAATTCTCCAACAGCCAAAATGTCATCAGAGGATCGACATGCAACTCTTACTAATTCATGTGAATTTCCCTCTGGTATTAATAAAGCATTGATCCATCCATCCATCCATCCATCCATCTATCCATCCATCCATCTATCACTGTTGGTGTGGAAGTGCATTTGTCTAGAATCAGAAACAGATGCAGCAGGGAAGCACACTAGCAAGTCTACCAAGGAATGAGTCAAAAACAGGAAACGTAGATATGATCTCGTAAATGTCCAGATTTTAAAAAATTAGAAGGGGGAGCGGGTTACATAGACATAAAAAACATTCAAATATCTTGCTACTTAAAAAAAAAAAGTGGTCAAAAGTTTCAGTCATCCGATAGTAGAGACTAATATGCAGTAATACAGGAGGTTCATTCTGCTGAAGGGGACAATACGTACTAGCTCCTGAGGTCTAATGTTTACTCTCCACATATAAATATACCTATTTTTAAGTATATTAAGTTATACCTATTTTTGTAGAATAAATTATTGAAAAAGTTAATGTCATCTCCCCAAGTATAACAACTTTATCTATAAACACTGAAATAAAATGGATAAAATTGAATATGAGGGACGTACCAAAAGAAACGCAAAAGTTGCCATAACCTTTTTTGAACTGTTTGTAGAAAAATTCTTCGTCTATAACAGCCCATAATAGCCCTTCTGTTTAATAGCAGGTACCCAATGAATTCCAAACAGAAGCAAAGGGCCATCACAGAGTTTTTGACAAAGGAAGGCTGCAGGTTGTCCTACATCCACAAAAGGCTCTTAAATTTTTTACGGAGATGACATCATCAGCAAGGGAAATGTGCACAGATGAATGAAGAAGTTTAAAGAAGGGGAGACCAGCGTTGACCTTCTCCAAGGTCTAAGAAGTTCAAGAGCCAGCGATTAGCACAAAAAGTCATGGTGACTGTTTTTTGGGATGACAAAGATGTCATTCTCCTTGATTTTTTTTTTGGAACATGGCCATACTGTGAGCAGTGAGCGGTACATATAGACACTTTAAAAGCTTAGAAAAGCCATAAGGGTTTTTCATGACAATCCACGACCACACATTCTTGGCAGCAAATCAGACAATCAACAAATTCGACTGGTTGGGCAACGTACAGCCTGGATTTAGCGCCCTCCAACTTCTATCTGTTTGAGTCAATGAAAGTCTTTGGGGACAACGATTTGATGACATTGATGAGGTGACAGAAGCTGTGATGCAGTGAGTACAATACGGCACACCTGAATATTTTCAAAGAGGATTCGAGAGCTGGATTCAATGCTGACACAAATGCATCGCTTGTGATGGAGGCTATTGAGTACTACCTTAGTATTGAGAAAGCGTTGCTCTACCAACATGTACAATTTGAACAGTTATTGTCAGTTAATAAAAAAGTTATGCCAGCTTTTGCATTACTTTTGGTACAACCCTCATATATTGGAAAATAATCAACAATTTCCTAGGCACATACCATGTTGATGTTTTCACATGACTGTACAGACAGAGGGCGGCATGGTGGTGCAGTGGTTAGCACGTCCGACTCACAGCAAGAAGACCCCGGGTTCGATTCCCAGGCTCAGACGTTTCTATGTTAAGTTTGCATGTTCTCCTCGTACTTGCATCGGTTTCCTCTGGGTATTCTGGTTTCCTCCCACATTCCAAAAAACATGCTAAACAGCTGTTCCAAATAGCCCCAATGTGTATGTTCAGGGCCTTAGTCTGCGTTAGTGCAGAGTTGGCCAAGGTGGCCGCCAGCCTCCCCGCTACCCTATTGAGGATTATGTGGCTTAGAAAATGAATGAGTGAATGGATATACGGACAGTACAGTGTAGCCGTCATTACCAGAATGTGAAGTTGCTCCTTGTTTTTATAAACGAAGGCCAAAGTCGAGAGAGTTCAGGCTCCAATTCCTAAAAAAAAACCCCAAAAATGTTATTTAAATGAATGATGTTTTAGAGTGAGTCTGTTCTAAAGTTAGTGTATCTAATTACCTGGAGATGAGAATGATATATTGGCCAACAGGTACAGCAGAAATTAGCCTTCAAAGGCCTTTAAAAAGCACAAGGAGAAAGGATAAAATATTTACACAGCCTGCAAATGAAATTTCTGTTACATCCATACAGTAAATTTGATTGAGCAATGTTTGTTTAGTTATTTATTTGTTTATTTTTAATGAATGAATTTTGATTCTTTCTTCGTGAATATTTACCAAAGGCCATGGATGGTCCACTCCTGGATATTCTGTGGTATCCTGCAAATGTTTTTATTGTCGATGATCTGTGGGAAAGAGGAGTGGGCAGGGCGTAAACATTAAAGGACATATTACAATTATTTTTAAGTTGTCCATCAAAGAGATCATGTTTCTTTGTTCTGTAATAAACAAAATTATAATTATATGTTTTGAATTCAACCGTTTGCCCATTTTTAATGTTTTATCTGACTTACCAGACAGAAACTTCCTGGCCACTGCAGGGTGAAGAGCATGCAAGTCCAGTTACAAGAGCTGCACATGGACAGTGAGTTAAAAAAAAGTGTCCTTGCAATATACAGAGTGATTCAAAAAGAATGACCCTATTTCATGATTAAATATTTTATGAAGGAAAAATAGAAAAAAATAAAACTTATAATACAAGTATTCTACTAACAGTCAAGTTTTATTTCACATGTTACAAGTGCTCAATATAGCCCCCTCTTTCAGTACGAACAACATCAAAACAATATGAGAATTCTTCCCCAGTTGACGGGTCGCCATTTTTTTGCTGTCGCTGCCAGACGCATCAGTCATGGGTCTGGCAGCGTCATGTGACAATTATAGAAAACTGGGAAATTTAATCTTTCAAACACCCACTCCCTCATTCTGATTCATACATTTACTTACGAAATATTTCATCATGAAATAGGGTCATTCTTTTTGAATCACCCTGTATATATATATTTTTTTTAAATGCTAAGCAATAATTGATTCTGAATATTTTCTAGATAAACGTACATGATTTTCTTAGCACAGCATGCACTTGTGACTACCACTGTTCAAATTTCAGAGTCGTCTTACCACAAACTGTGCAATGATTCTTGTTGTTTTCAGGAGACAGCTGTCACTAACACCTTTACTTCTTGTCTTCCTAGGCAAACTCAATCTAGAGGGAAAATTAAATTGCCTAGGATTGGAGCCAATACACTCCTGGGAGGAGAGGTGGGTGGAAGCCAGTAACTGTTTTCAGTCCCTTATGCAAGCTTCAAAACAAACAGTGGATATTAATGAGTCTGTTTGGAGCATATGGGCAAAATGTTGTCCTATACAAAGGCCATCACTCTTAGAAAAGATATCATAAACGTGACCATCCAGATCGGACCAGACAAGTGAACTCGTCACGAATGGAATCTGTCGCTACTGTTTCGCAAACCTGTGGAAACTAAATGGACGCCATGATTCATGTTATTCAGTCACTGTAGGATGTAAAGACTGCAGAAAATGGGGAATCAAAGGGACATGCGGAAATATTTCCCATTTCTGAACAGGATGAGAAATGTTCCAATTTAATGCACAGCACTCTGTTGAAATCAAATATTCGCACACGTCATTGAAATACGGACGGTCTGATAGCAAGTATCCGGTTTGGTGTACTTTTGGGGCACTTTATGATATTCCACTCTTCTATTCTCTCTCAATCACACAGACTTTTCTCCCTGGTAAAGAGAACTGGATACTGGACATTTATTCAGCTGATAATCAGGCGTGCTTGTTCATGCGAATCAGAGATTCTTAAAAAAAGAAAGAAAGACGGACGTCATCACTTTTCTTAGTCACCATGCACTGATGCATTTATATTTCACATACTGTATATCAAAAAAAAAATTAAAAAATAAGAACTCAGACACTGACCTTCATAGGCATAAAAAAAGACCACGTTAAATACAAAACAGGCCTCTTTCAAATGTTGCCTGATGAAATAAATACTGTTTCCTTTTCCCCCTCCAATTAACTGTATATGTATTTGTATGTGAGGTAAACCTTCAGCCATGTCTGATTTGAATTATACGTAAAAATAATAAAGTCCTCGGATGGAATTTTATGCTTTCATAGATACTACATGTGAATTTATAAAGAAATAAAGTATTTTTCTTCTAAATGTGTCAACAATTTTTTTTCTCCTCTTTCTCTCTCTCTCTCTCTCTCTCTCTCTCTCTCTCTTTCTCTCTCTCTCTCTCTCTCTCTCTCTCCCGCCCCTTTCTCTCTCTCTCTCTCTCTCTCTCTCTCTCTCTCTCTCTCTCTCTCTC
>JAQNCB010000013.1:20647176-20658415 GCA_030068295.1 Euristhmus nudiceps
CACACACACACACACACACACACACACACACACACACACACACACACACACACACACACACACACACAGAGAGCACCCAGAGAGTAGTTGGGGGTTAGGTGCCTAGCTCAAGGGCACTTCAGCCATGAAGTTGGGCGAAGGGAAGAAGGGAGGGGATCCCTCCGCCGCAATCACACATTTTTCACGGTCATTTACATTAGTAGTAGATTTACATTTACAGCATTTGGCAGACACTCTTATCCAGAGCGACTTAAAGCCCTCTGACACTTGCACGATTTTGTGGCACGACTTGCCACGGCTCGAGCTGTGGAAAGTCGTGCCATTTTGGGGCACGAACCGCAAGGCTCCCGCACTGTTCACGACTAGTTCATGCATACTTCACGAATGTGTGCCCACCAGTGTCAACATTAACACGAACTGGCATGACAAGTTCACGCATAGTTTATGCGCCTCCCGCATTGGCACGACAAGATTGCGCAATCCCGGAGGGCGGTGTCGATTATTATTATTGTTTTTGTTGGATTTTATTGTAAAACTATTATTTTGTCAATTATTTCACTCATAGAATTTTGGTTATTATGTTCATTAAAATTCAAAATGGTATAAACAATTGTAAAATAATTGTTTGTGCATCTGTTTATTTTTAATTATTTAATATACCAAGTGTAAATATATTTAACACAGAAATTTATTAGAAATTGAACATTAAAACTTCACAGGGTTCATTTAGCTTTTATAAACAAATTTATTTAATGGTAGTAACACACAGTGTGATAACGGAGTGTAGAAATGTAAAGAACTGTCATAATTTTACTCTTCACATCAGACAGCAGGAGAAAAAAAATAGAAGGAACGAGAGAGAGAGAGAGAGAGCGAGAAGAAAGAGGAAAGAGGAAACTCTTATAAAGCCTACTCTGCTGTCCTCTTCGTGTCTGGTTTATTTCAGACATGTTGTCGCTGTGATATAAAGTTTTCTCTTCACTGACGAACTCTGGAATGGCTAGCAGTCTCCGCACGCACACTATTGCCGGAAAACACATTGAAACTATGGTGTTAGGGTAGGGACATTCCGCTCAGAAAGCGCGATTGCGTCACTACAACGTCCCGACGAGTTCTGCCACAGCAACCCATACTTCACGCATCCCCCCCGCATCGTCCCGATGAGTTCACGAACAGTCTGCCCATATTTCATGACCCGGTCATGAAATTTATTCGTGACCAAGATTTTGAACATTTCAAAATTCTCGTCCCAACATGGTACGCAGTCATGACGGGTGCACACACACATCATGCCGGTTTACAACTAGTTACCGCATTGGCACAGCTCAAGCCGTGGCAATGCATGCCACAAATTCGTGAAAGTGTCAGAGGGCCTATACAATGATCTTTTTTTTTTTAAATACAACTAAGCATTTGAGGGTTCACGGCCTTGCTCAAGGGCCCAACAGTGGTGACAGTGGGGATTGAACCGTTGACCTTCGGATCAGTAACCCATCGCCTTAACCACCAAGTCACCACTGTCGGTCTGGGAATCGAACCAGCAACCTTTCTGTCCCAAATCTGCTTTTTTTAAACATGAGACCATGGCTGAGCCAGGGAGTGAGGAAAGTAATGAAGAACCCAAAGATTAAAATTTAAAAATTTCAGAAATGCACGGTTTAGAGCAGGGGTGGGCAATTAATTTTCCCAAGGGGGCCACACGAGAAACAGGAAATGTTGTGGAGGGCCGGACCAATAAGCTGAACTAAATTAATTAATTCATACATTCAATTTCTGAACCGCTTAATTCTAATTAGGGTCGCAGGGAGGTTGGCGCCCATCTTAGCCGACTCTGGGCAAGGGACACCTTGGACAGCTCGCCAGGCCATTGCAGGGCCGACACACACACATTCACACCTAAGGGAGATTTGGAACAGCAAATTAGTCTACTGTGCATGTTTTTGGACAGTGGGAGGAAACCGGAGGACCCGGAGGGAACCCATGCAAGCACGGGGAAAACATGCAAACTCCTTTTCCACATGTTGCAGAGCCTTGTAGCCAGTGTGGGGAAATGAGTGAATGACTTGTCTGGCATTTGCTTTGAAAATAAAACTATCCTGTGTTTCAAGGCTCTGATGTTTACTTGCATTTCCTGCACAGACTGGTTTTTCCCTTGTCGCTTCACATTCAGTTTGTTCATGTGTGTCATTATGTCCACAGTAAAATCTAAATCACAAAGCCAATCTAGGTCATTCAGTGTTCTCAATTAGCTGCAAAAATGAAATAATCTCCTGTTTGAGCTCCCACATGCAGTGACATACTTTCCCCAAACTTAACCAGCGGACATTAGAATGGTAAAGCAAGTCCCTGTGATCAGCATCAGTTTCTTCAAGAAAATTAATAAACTGACCATGGTGAAGTTCCCTCTCTCGAATAAAGTTAACGAGTTGCACAACTGGCTTCACTACATGGTCAAGCTTCAACACGGATTTAAACAGTGCTTTTTGATGAATTATGCAGTATAGGAATATTACCTCCTGCTCAGGGTTGTCCTCTTTTACCCTGTCCTGGATTCTTTTGAGCAGCCCGACGTTTTTTCTTTCAATCAAATTTGGTAACCCATCCATGGTAACGTTGGCGAGCGCACTCCAAGGTAACTTGTGCCTCTTTATGACCGCTGACATGCTGTTATATAAATCCTCTCCATGTATTTTTCCTTTCAGGGAGTCCATCACCAAAAACTCCTCCGTTATCTCAAAGTTTTCATTAATCTCTCTGATAAAAATTCAGTTTTTGTTGAGCTTGCTAGTTAAGTGTTCGTCCAGTTAGTTCAATACGCCGAGTCACTGTCCTGCGTGATAAGCTAATTTTTTCAAATTTGTTCTTGCTCTCAGGACATAAAAATACTTGCTTTCTATGCATTCTTTGCCTAATACGCCACCTGGTGTTGAAATGCTGTCATTTCTAGCCAAAGTGAAATGAATGCAATCAATCATTCACATCAAACATGAATTCTGTACAAATCAATCTTTGGCTGGGTATGATGCCCAGGTCTGGTTTAGAGGAATCTATGGGCCGTCACATTTCAAAAATCAACAACTCAATGTATTTTCGATACCACCTCTCTAACAAGGTTATGGCATGACAAGCTCTTCCTGAAAACAAACCACTAGCACAACAACTGAAATTAAGTGTAAGATTAAATGTAGGATTCCGTATCATACGTCATGATCAAACAATCACACATCCCATCAGCAGGCTGATACACAGGAAAGAAGCACTCACTTTAATATAATATGGAATGTGACTGAATGGTAGAGGAAACAGCTCTACACCAGTTACACGGGTTTCTGTAGGGGACGCTTCAGCATTTTCTTTTTAATTGTAGAGGTACAGGTCACATAGAAAGCAGTGCTTTGTAGAAAAACTACACCATTAGAAGAATTCGGTGTTAACTCCTACAGTGCCTCCATATGCTCAAGCTCAAAAATACTGTGTGACTCATGATGTGCGTTGCTCATTTTCATTAAAGGTCCCTATCATTCTGGAGTTGACTGAGAATTAAAAATACTTCAGATACAAATGTAATTATCTAAAATGTTTCAGTGTTCTGTTCAGGTCTAAATTTTAACTTTTAATGTATTCTTTTTTTTCAGGACAGTAATTTGTGGTCAATCATGGAATTCTACTGTGTGATAAACAGAACGGCATACATGTTCCACATCACCAATCCGTTTTCTCTTGTTATTTTATGCATGATTTGGTAATTCCCTGGCAATTTAGATAAAAGGTGATGCTACAGTGCTTCTGATTTTGTTCAAACTTTTTTGAATTATTTTGTAAAAGTAAATAAATAAATAATAAAAAGTCTATGAATGTTCTGAATGAATTTTGAGATTTTTTAATGCTACCTCAAAAAAGTGCTTTTTAGATTAGAAGCTATTTCATAGACATAGACTGCCATAACTCTAGAAATATCAATTTCAGAGCCTTGAAATTTGGGGAGCAAATGATCTTTCTTCCTTTTTTTTACGAACCTCAGAGGGCTCTAACATAATTAGAATTATAATTAGAGAAAATACAGCAGGCCAGTGCTTCATCTTTTGGCTGTGTTGATATCCCTAAATGGAAGGCTCATTCAAAGAGCCAGAATTTATATGTAATAAAAACTACATAAAGTTATTTCTCATTAAAAATTTCAGGTTGCATTTTTGTCTTCAGGTTGAAATGTAACAACATACTAAATAAGGCTTATTTTGCTTTACAGAAAATACTTAGTATGCAATAATGTTCAATGCAATAATACAAGAACTGCTCATTTGCTAAATTGCCTAATCACACTCGGGTCGCAGGGAGGCTGGAACCCATCTCAATCGACACTGGGAGAAGAAGGGGTACACCCTGAACAGCTCACCAATCCATCACAGGGCCCACACACATACACACACACACACACACACACACACACACCCACTGGAACATGTGCATGTATTTGGACTCTGGGAGGAAACTGGATTACCCGAAGGAAACCCACTCAACCAAGGGGGTGGGGGAGGAACATGCAAACTCCACACAGAGACTAATCCCAGCACTTCAACACAGGACCTTTTTGCTGTGAAGTGGACGTGCTAAGCATTATGACATCATGCCACCCAATAATATAACAACCAAAATCTATTTTTTGTCACTTTGCCCAGCGCTCTCTTATTTGGCATGAATCTCCCGATAATGACTATAAAATATAATTTTATCTAATTTGTTGGAGTGTAGCACCTTTTATCTCTTGGACCATATCAAAGAGGGTGAAATGTTCACCTGTTCAAATACGTTGAAAAAAGAATGCCAAGATTTCCATGGGATGTGCTTGAAATGCCTGAATAAGGCCAAAAAAAAAAAAAAAAAAAATTTTTTCATGCGTTTTTGTAACCCGGCGGTTATTTAATAACAGACTGTTATTCAGTGTTAATAGGTACACTGTCTCTTTAAGAATCTCAAGTGGGAAAGTTCACTTGAACGGTGCTGAGAGAGAAGAAGGGGGTGGGGGGTGCACTCTTCATCTCTGCGTTTGTGAGGTGCTTTGGGGGAAAAAACAAGACAAAAAAAAAAAAAACTTTTAAACCGACCTACCGACCCAAAATTATTCTGCAATGTTACCGGAAACAAATGTATTTTTTTTGGCCTAATTGTCAAGATTTCTCAAAACAGTAATTAAAACTTTTGTTGTAGTATTTCAAGAAGTGAGAAAAAAAATGTTCACTCACACACCTACACCAATCATTAGATTTATTTAACATTTTAATCAGCATTTACAGACTGGCATGGATGTCTGAGAAACAAATGAGAGACTCAGTCGGCATCAGTAAAAGCCGGGAATTGGTGAATTTCAAATACGAGGACATCAAGAACAATATGGACACAAAGCATGATGATATATACCGGAACAAGCTAAATTGCTTTTGTGTGACATTTTACAAGAATTAAGAGTTGATATAATTTATCAGGAACAGCCACTCTTCACACTGCTACCGACACCAGTTTTCACAGGCCAGTAATGAAAAAGCTGAAAGTAACACATCTGCTGTTGTATATCCAAAAACAGAATATGAAAGAGAGAACGACTGCAACTGTAATCTCATGCTCTCTCGGTGTTATACCTTTTCCCCAAGTGTTGTTTATGATTAGATCCACCTCCCCCTTTCCTACTAAATAACACCACCAGCGCACACAAAACACATAGGGCAGGTGAGACAGGTGAGTACGGGTTGGATTCAGAGAGACCATTTCTTAGCCTTTGGATACTCATGCATGAAGTAAAAGAATCAACACGCGCCGCATTTCAAAATCATAGTTATATAAATCCTGATGGACCAGAAACAGCAGATTGTTAGCTGGAGTGACAAAAAGACTCATTGTTAAAAACACACTGGTCCAAATTAATACTAAACCCAAGCAGAGGATTACTCAGAGTGTCTAATGAGTAACCATGAACAAAATAAAATGCAGATATTTTTGAAGGGAGACACTGAAATGAAATCAAATTCAACCTTTGACCCCACAATCAAAGCACACCATACCTATACTCAGGCCAAGTCCATATTCCTTATGTAGATTCAATTCTATCTGAGAGGAAGCAACCCAAGAGGCCTTGTAACTGATTTACTATTGTGGTCAAGTAGTGTTTGCTCTCACATTTCATCTTGGTGAATCTGAAATCAAGAAAGTGTTGGTATTAAATTAACAGCGCTTCTTCACTTCTGTTACGGATATCCTCCATTGAATTTGCCATTGATCTGTTTGGTAATTCTCCATGGGCCTGTGCGGCAACCAGACCACATCAACACTTAATAATGAGTGCTTCAGTCGGACTTGATAGGCAACACATAAAGGGTCACTCCTGGAAGTTTTTTTTTTTTTTTAAATAAATTGGAGGGGGATAATGGAAATAAGATTCTTCTGCCTCACCTTTAAAATGAAGACACCACCATCATAACTACAAGACTTCCTGAAAATAATTTTTACATTTGATAGGCAGAGAAAGCGAGAAAAAACCTTTGCACACCAGTATGTAGACAGGTGCGTAGTAGAAGAGTCAACTATGAACTTGAAGTAACAAAGAAAACTTCCGCACATGGTCTTCTCACTTGCAATGGATTTACTTGTCTACGTTTCAGTCAGACAACCGAACTGAGGTTGTCCTGAGGAAAGTCGTCTGACCGAAATGTAGACAAATAAATCCATTGCAAGTGAGAAGACCGTGTGCGGGAGATTTCGTTCTTACATTTAATAGGCAACCAGGAACCCTTCCGACACCACATCCTTGAGTAATTTTAGTAGAGTGCATATTCTTTCAGGAAGTCCTTTCCTCCTTCTTGCACTTTCATAATAAAACCTGTAATCCTGGTATATCCTCCTGTATGACACTGACCACTTCTTCAAAGACGTGTCTGCAAGAGCAGAAGAAAAGGTTTCATGGTGCTTCAGCATGATTGGCCAGAAGGTATAGTTTGAATTCTCTATGATCGGAACCCTTATAGTACAGTCGAACCTTGCTCGTACGGACTAAAAGGGGTGGTGGGGTGTCCGGATGAGTGAATAGTCCGTTCGAGTGAAGTGTTTTTTCTTTTTTCGGGGGGGCGGGTTATACACCATACTGAATACCGTACAAGTAAAATCACCTCCAAGTTCTGTAAAAGCGCAGTAGTACTGAACATTTAACCCCCAAATAATAAATTTATATTATACCTGTACAGTAAATACATGTTATACATATTGTAATACATAATACAGTAATTCATTTAACATAGTGCTAACGCGGAGTGCTAAGGATTACCTTTACTGGAACCAACATCAAACTGCACAGAAAACTTTTGGAACTTTCCTTTTGATTTCTAATATCACCGACTCTTTGTTTTTTTTACTTCAAATTCTTCAATGGGGAAGCCTCACACATCAGCATACAGCCAGGCTTGTAAACACTGGGTGCTCATGATACCTACCGGCCAAAATCGGAACGGGCTTGGAAACAATGGCGCGTTCATGACACCTATTGGCCAAAATCTGAACTATCCTTAAAAAAAAAATATCGGGTAGTCTGTACAAAATGAAATCCGGTGAATCGGGGTCCGTACGAGCAAGGTTCAACTGTAATTCCTGTTTCTTTCATTCACTTCTCATTCCACACTCATGAAGCTTCGGGCCATGGTTTATATTGCAATGCATATTTTTACCTAAAAGGGTTGCAAACACGCTGCAGAACCTGTTCTCTACAACAAACATCCTCATTCACACCAGGACGCAATTATATAAACAAACTCTACACAGAAAAGGCCTCCTTGAGCACACGACTCAAACCTAGAACTTTCTTGCTATGAGGAGATAGTGCTAACCCCTACTCCACCATGCCCCTTAATTGTTTCCATAGTAACAGCTATTAGATGGATTTGTAATTTAACAATGAAAAACATTGTTGATATGGTGAATAAAATTATGCATCAAATGGAATGTTTTAAGAATGTCTATTGTCTCCTTAACATCATAATAAATGTGTCAGTTTAAATCTATTAGGTTCATAACAGAGGAATAAAGGCATGCTGGTGAGAGAACGAGTAGTTAAATAGCTGTAATTACATCAAAACTGGAACTAAACAGTACCACCAAACTAAGCTGAAATGAACCTCGCTTGTTAAATTTCCCACAACACTAAATAAAATTATAAACATTTAAAAAGCATGAAGTTCCATTTATTATCATGAATCTGAAAGGTAAAAAACAAGACCTAAAACACTTCAAAATATGTTGAATACGAAAAATGAATATTGTCCACTCTGGGGTGGGAACACTTGGTCTTGGATTATTTTTCTACAGTGGCACTCCTTGCTGTTCGTTTCATTCTTTACTTATCTGAATGTATGGGTTCCAAGTCACGTATATTATTCTCATGGGCACTTTGATAGATCAAAATAAAACATTAATCGTAAAAAGAAAGAAAAATTAAGATAAAATCACTGAGCGATATCCTGAGTAGATTTACGACTGAGCTCTGACTCACGTACACAAAATAATTCCATGATTCTCCTGTCACAATGCTCTTGAATCATACCATAGTGGAAACTGTTGTGTATCCCAGCTTTGTGCACACTTTTAGTTTCATCAAAAAAAAAAAAAAAAAAAAAAAAAAAAAAAAAAAAAGCACACCATTCCAAACTGCGGGTGCAGCCACATATTATCCCCAATCTTCAGCCAAGGTACAGCTACATCTGCATGTTTCCATATTGTTTTCGGTCACTGTATATTATGCTTCTGTGTTACATGTTCCTCTCTGTAAGTTTTGGAACAGCAAGGACAATTTAATACACAAGTCATTTGGGTTTGAAATTAAAAGACGAATATGGCAACAGATCAGATTTTCAGATTTCATTTCCTGATGTCTGGATCGACCGTATTTTCCGGACTATAAGTCGCACCGGAGTATAGCGTGATTGTTTAAAGCACAGGTGACCAATTCTCACTCACCTACTCATTTTCTTTGTCCCGAAAGAGCTTTCAAAGAATGTGCGCATCATGCTTTCTTTGCTTCGACCATTAACGTGAAACCAAGTTCATAAATCTTTCACTAGGTGGCAGAGGCTTCTTTCATTCATTCATTTACTAAGGTGATTAATCCTAACAAGTGTCACGGAGAGGCTGACTCTGGACAAATGAGGTGTACACCTTGGACAGCTCACCAGAGCGTTGCAGGGCCAACTGTTCAAACTCACACATAGGGGCAATCTGGACCAGAAAACTAGCCTACCGTGCATGTTTTTGGATTGTGAGAGGAGACCGGACTATCCGCAGGAAACCCACACAAGCATGGAAGAACATGAAAACTCCACATAGAAAAACCTATGCCCAGGAATAGAACCCAGGCCTTCTTGCTTTGAGGCGGACGTGCTCACCACTGTGCCACCTGGGGCAGACTGTTTCTTGCAAGCATTTAATCATTCATGACTCAAGAAAGACTGCATGCTTGGTTGTCGCTGTGCAGCTTTGTCTGATATCACGACTGAATAAAGGAATATAGGACTAATATCGATATGAATCATTTTGCCATGCAGATTTCATGGTTGCCCTTTTAGAATAGGTGTTCAGTGGTCATTCACCTTGCAATTTAGTGATATGGCCCTCAGTAATAATGAGACTGACACCCCTGGTTTAAAGAATTCATAGAATGAATGTCGATGATTGCATTGTGCCCTCAATTTGACCAGGACCAGGCCAGTTATGGACCAGGAGAGCTTGGGATCGGATCAATTGGAAGAAGCGTGACCTGCGTCATTGGCGTAAAACCAACGACTGAGATTCACTCATCAAAGTAAGTAAGCCCTCAATTTTCACTTGTAAAAACCACATATATTGTTTAAAAAAAGGATAAACAAACATGAAGGCCAGCAAGATGTCAGTAGTAGGAGAAATGCAAGCCATTCTGAAGCTGAGAACATCAGGAAAATCAAACAAGGCTTCTGCACAAGCACTGGACACAACCAATACAACAATTTGGAATGCTCTGAAAGAAGAATAAAACCTATTTTATTCGAACAACTAGACATTTAACAGGTCAACCATGGAAAACAACCACAGCTGATGACAAACATTCTGAAAGCTATGAAGAAACACCTCCAAACAACATAGTGTTACCAAGGACGTCCACAGAGCAGGGGTGAAAGTATCACAAGGGACATTTCAAAGAAGACGAGATTTCTGAGAGAACAAATATAAGGGACATGCTACAAAGATGCAACCCACTCATCTGTAATGAGAATCAGAAGGGAAAACTGAAATTTTCAAAAAAAAAAAAAAAAAACTACAGAGATGAGGCACAAATGTTGTCGAAACAAGTTTAGCCTCTGCCGAAAGTGATGGAAAGGCTGAAGTGCAGAAACGAAAAGGATCTGCTCATGATACAAAATAGAAGAGCTCATCATGCACGCTGAAGATAGTGTCAAGACTTGGGCTTCATGACTGCTTCTGGAATGTGCTCACTAATATTTATTGATGATGTAACTCATAATGGTAATAAAACTCTGCCAATTTCCAACTAAATGCTTCGAGTCTAATTGGAAGGAATTTCATCATGCAGCAAAATAATGACTTTAAAATTCATTGCCAACACAGCATGGGGAAAAGGATTTATGCAACCTTAAGAAGAATGCAGCAGTTTAATGATGCCATTGGGTTCCTGACTGGATGGGATCTGCAACCAAATGTGCACATGTTATTTACGAAAAGTTACTTTAGGACTATTTGCTCCTATGCCTCATACCTCACATAAACATTTGGTGGTTTGCCATGTTCCAGGTTCTGAAACACAACTGGATGTACACCTCAAATATTTTATCACATTCATGTTTTGCTCTGAAGGTCCTGGGTTCGAGTCACGGGCTTGGCAAGGGTATTTTTGTGTGCATGCTCTCCCTGTGTTTGAGTGGGGTTCCTCAGGGTACCCTCGGTTTTCTCCCACAGTGCAAAGACATGCATATTAGACTAACTGGTTGTTCTACATTGCCCCTAGGTGAGATTGTGAATGATTGCTGTATTTTCCGGACTATAAGTTGCACCGGAGTATAAGTCACACCAGCCAAAAATGCATGATAAAGAGGAAAAAACCATATATAAGTCGCACTGGACTATAAGTCACATTTTTGGGAAATTTATTTAGTTTCTAGTCCAATGTGAAGTATCTCAGTAAAGTAAATATCTTTTATAATTTATGCATTTTTAC
>JAQNCB010000013.1:21081638-21091727 GCA_030068295.1 Euristhmus nudiceps
TGTGTGTGTGTGTGTGTGTGTGTGTGTGTGTGTGTGTGTGTGTGTGTGTGTGTAACTTCTGCACTCCATGTTATCACGCTGTGTGTTTCTACCAAGTTAAATGAACCCTGTGAAGTTTTAATGATCAATATAAATAATTTCTGTTATAAATTATAGTATAAATACAAATTATAATTATAATAATAATAATAATAATTGACACCGCCCTCCGGGATTGCGCAATCTCGTTGTCCCAATGCGGGAGGCGTGTAAAGTGCGTGAACAAAATGGCACGCCTTGCCATGGCTTGAGGCGTGGCAAAGTGTGCCACAAATTCGTGCAAGTGACAGAGGGCCTTTATAGAAGTGCTTTTAAGCCACTTTCAGTTAATACTTTTTGAGACTGGTTCACCAGGATACAGGCTAAATATACCATCAGTCAAAGCTCAGTAGGTGGAGGATGAGGTTGAGGTTTTTTGTTTGTTTATTTTGCTTGTGCTGCCTCACAGCAACAAGGCCTGGGTTCGATTCCCACCCTAGGCATTTCTGTGTGGAGTTTGCATGTTCTCCATGTGCTTATGTGGGTTTCCTCCGAGTATTACAGTTTCCTCCTACAGTTCAAAAACATGCACAGTAGGCTAATTGGCTGTTCCAAATCTCCCCTATGTGTGAGTGTGAATGGTTGTGTGAGTGGCAGCCCTGTGATGGCTTGGCAAGCTGTCCAGCTTGTACCCTGCCCTCACCCAGAGTCAGCTGAGATGGGCACCGGCCTCCCTGTGACCCTAATAAAGATTAAGCGGTTCAGGAAATGAATGAATGTTTTGCTTATTTGTTTTATTTAAATATAAACATAGTGCTAATGCACATACTCCAAAAAATGTGGGTTTTCAGACGTCAAGACTTCCAAAGGCCCAGCTGTCCAGACATCTCAAGGAAGTTGAATCGTAGAAGTGATGTCTGAGACATTTGTTTATTTTTCCCATTGAAGAAGTTAGCAAAGTTTAGCCCAGAGCTGGTGGGTTCTTGTAGAAGGATGTCTTAGCAGAAGTCACATCAGATGAGAATATGGGTAGGAAAAGCATGATAGGAAGCCAGATCTGTTTCAAGTTATGATTTTTTTTTCCATCTTTGCTGCTGTCATCCAAGGAACAGGGTGAGACCAGGTCCAAGGAACCTAGGAGCAGGGCGAGAAGTTTTCTTGAGTTTGGTGGATAGGAAAGAAAAGGAGGCAGGTCAGGAAGATTATATGGGGTGTAGGACACAGCAAGTTCTCAGACACTTCCTTGTTTACAGTACTAATAGCAAGTCTGTCACTTATGTTCTGGCCTCAAAACATAAGAGACAGACCTGTTTATGGCCTCAAACTCACAATTATCTGCCAGCTCATGTAAGCTGGTGATGTGTTACTCTGCACTCTCACCGTGTTTCTGTGCCTGCTGGTCGACTCTTGCTGTCCCATGAATTACGTTGACTTTAGGCACAATATACTTATCCAGTACAACCCTGAACTTGATTTCTTTCATTTCCTCGTCATAAACAAATGTCTTAACAAGCTGTTGTGCTTTGGCTCTGAGCAAATACAGCAAGGAACACACTCTCCATCCTCTGTCCAACTTCATAGTTATGCAAGGCTGACACTTGCATGACTTTTGGCCACGATTTTGTCGTGGCTAAGTCGTGCCATTTTGGGGCACGTACTGGGAGGATCCCGCACTGTTCACGACTAGGTCACGCGTCGTTCGCGCATAGTTCATGCATAGTTTGTGCATAGCTTACGGGCTTCCTGCATTGGCACGACGAGTTTGCGCAATTCGGACGGTGTCGACTTGGGCACGCCATACAAAAAGGGGGTATTATTCGTTTTCATTTCTCTTTTTATTTGTGTTTTTTTCCTTTTCTTTTCTGTTTCTTTTTTCGTTTATTTTTTTTTCATTTCGTTTTCGTTTCTCTTTAACTTTATTTTAAGGTTAAAAAGAAAAACAAGTGTTTTGAAATAAGATAACTGTGTGTTAACATGAAAACAGCAAACGACAAATATGTACAAGTATCACAGTCCAATTATTTACAAATATTTAAAAGTCTCTCAATGGATCTGACTGGCGAGCAGTGTCCGGCAAGACCTATATATATGGTGCACACTGGCACGCATCCTCCCGCATCGTCCCGATGAGTTCAGAACGAGTTCACGAACAGTTTGTGCATAGTTCATGACCCGGTTGCGAAATTTTTGAACATTTCAAAATTCTCGTCCCGACATGGCACGCAGTCACGACGAGTTTACACACACTTCACGTCAGTTTATGACTAGTTTGCGCATTGGTACGACTCAGACTTGTCAGAGGCTGAGATCAAACTTCTCTGTGGTGGACTTCAGACACCATTTAATGACATGAAATCAATCCAAATGGAGATATTCTCAGGTTTTGTCAACTTTTTTCCCAACAAAAGAAAGAACCCCCCCACCCACACACACACCCACACACACACACACACACACACACACACAGATGGCACACCGCACCAGATCACACTCACACTAACAGCCTTATACTACAATGTAAACTAGTCCCACAGTTAAAGTAGACACTTAACATTACAGTATGCTCTCAGCATGTGTATCTACAAACACAGTTATTAGTAAGCAGTCTTCTTCAAATCATATACTTTCAAGACAAATCATTCCACTGTCTGTTAAGCAGAGTGCTCTAAGCTAATTATTTTTGTGGTATTATGCTATAATTTGTGTAATTGCCTGAATATGATGGAGCTATAATTTGCTCTATCATGACTATTTGCAGTTCATAAAAACAAGGCACAATAAAATTTACACAGGGCTTACAAGGCACACTTTCATATGGGTTTAGCATTTTATTTCTTCTCCTGACCCACCATGGATGGTAATGTAACATTTGTAAACAATGAGCCTCATTCACCAATCGTTCTTACAAAGAATTTTTTTCTTAAATCGCACTTTTCAAGAGGATTTTGCTATTCACCAATATTTTGTTACCAGGGATTTGTTCATAGCTCTGCACAGAATCTATGAATGCAGAAGAACACTCTTATGCATATATCTGTGCCGAAGTGATGTTTTGAAATAAATCTCTACTACAGACGCTCCCCAACTTACGAACGAGTTACGTTCTGAACGGCCGTTGGTTAGGTGAATTTGTTGGTATGTGTTTAAGAAACGTGTGTACATAACGTGCCACATTGAGCATTTTCTCACCAGCATCAAGTTTCTTTATAATCGCCGCCTTCGTTTCTAATGAGACGGCTCGCCGCTTTCTTTTTCACTTTTCACCGACCATACTAGATTAGGGATGGACGAACAAAGGAACGATAAAACACAAGACTTCATTGACGACGTCTGAACACACGACGAAATGGGCGGAGGAGAGTGATGCTGGGCGGAAGGTTTGTTTACGATCGCAGCGCCGGGTGTCGGTATCACCGGCGGGAAGACATATTACACAGAAAAGGCGCTAAATACAAAATCTGACTTCCAGGAAACTCTGTTTGTATCTCCGAATGTGCGTAAAATGAAAATTCGTAAGTTGGGGAGCGTCTGTATTTCCATTCTTTTTTTTTTTTCTTTTTTTTTTATTTATACGATATTAGAGACTGAAATATATGTTTTCCACTTGAAACGTTTTTAAATTATTATTTTGCTTATGTTACAAAGCATCGTGAAAATAAATATTATTTTACATTTTACTAAACAAGGATGGCGCGGTGGTTAGCACGTCTGCCTCACAGCAAGAAGGCCTGGGTTTGAGTCCCAGCCTGGGCGTTTCTGTGTGGAGTTTGCATGTTCTCCCCGTGCTCGCGTGGGTTTCCTCTGGGTACTCCAGTTTCCTCCTACAGTCCAAAAACATGCACAGTAGGCTAAATGGCTGTTCCAAATTGCCCCTATGCCCCTCCTTTACACAACAGAAAAGCTATGAATTTTACAGCGGTTATAGTTACCAGCAACTCACAGCTGTATTTAGCAATGTTATTCTTGGCCTCTGATTTAGGTCAACCCATTTTTAATTAATAGCCCAGTTGTTTAGCCATCACAATATGGCCCTTTTCATAGTCACGCATGCGCATATCCTAAGGTCTTGCTCATTTTTCCTGCTTCCAAAACATCAACTACGACAACTGACTGTTCACCTTCTGCTAATATATTTGACTGAGATAATCAATGTTATTAACGTCACCAGTCAATCCTTAAAATGTTTTCAATGTTATGGTTCATCAGGGTCTATTTGTCTCAAAAACTGCAGGTCTTGTTGGGCAGTCGTGATATGCACTGTAAGTACTCGCAAAAGGTGGTCCAAGCAAGGGCAACCACTAAACTGGCAAGATGGTCATGGGTTCTCAAGGCTCAGTGAGGCACATGGGGAGTGAAGGCTAGTACATCTGATCTAAAATCCATAGCAGAGACTGTAGCACAAACTGATGGAACTGTTTATGCTGGCAATAATGGAGGAAAGGTGTCCGAATATACAGTGTATTGCAGCTTGCCGTCTACAGAGCCGCCTATCCACAGACCAGTCAGATGGTGTTAATTTTACAGTTCATTGATATTTTCCACCATAGATGCATATTTTCATTGGTGTTATTTTGTTTATTTGTTGTGCATTTTTAGATAATTATGTAAGATTTTGTCAATCAGAGTTTCAATATCTAAAACCGTTATATGCCTTTTGGTATTGCTTAATTTTCCAAGCTTTAACACTGTTTTAAAGTTTTGCAATGCCGTTCTTTGTTTTGCATTGTTCCCTCTAGATGTGTCTTCCTCTCAGACTCAGCAGCATTTCACATCTCAGGCACCACAAAAGATCTGCTCTCCCACCAGGAAGAGGAGGGGAAAAGTACCACGAAAATCTCCTTACCCCCTCTTATCTTCCATGCTGCACTGGTCTTGCCCCAGAGAAGACAGGAAAGCCCTTTTGGCCAATGTGAACTCCCATACTCCTTCAAACTATGGCGCTCTGCCATGACAAGTCAAAAAAATCATATACTGATCCGTCAATTACAACAGTATATATATATATGCAGTCAGTATTGAATTTGATTGACCTAAAGATTTATTCACCTTCTCCTTTGGCACAATATTACCCACACACACACACATCTTCTCTAGATGTAATAAGGTGCCCAAGTAGAAGATATGAGAAGAAATTTTTGTTTGTTTGTTTTTTATTTGTTTTTGTTTTGGTTTTTTTTCAGTCTAAAAAATCCCATTAATTATTTAAAAAAAAAAAAAAAACACTTGTCGACAAAGTTAGTTTTTTCTAACACTCGAGTGTTGGTTATTTTGTATGTTGTAAAACCATGGGTCCCTCAGAACAACTAATTAACACAGGGTTTATCCTTTTCCTCCTACAGAATATACCTCAAAAAAAGTAATTTTGGCACATATTTCTAGCACTTATTCCATCATTTGTGCAGGCTAGCATTATTTTGTAATGAATTCAATGGCCTCCATTGCAAAATACCAATAAAATGTATTATTATTTGTATTAGTAAGAAGGCATTGGTCCAGAGTGTGCAAAATTTACGGGTTTTTTCCTTTCCTTTTCTTTTTTTCTTTCTTTTTTTTTTTTTTACTTTTTCTGATTTGTTCCTGAGTTAAATATCAAGTCATCTGATGCAAAGCACAGACGATCACAGAACTTAACTGTAAAGCTAGATTTAAAGTCTTTGGATCATAATGCAATACTGATCTGCTGCTATGTCTGGATCTGTCCTCATAAACCTTTCTGAGGGGTCTCTTGTGTGCATTGATATGTACCAAATTTATCCGCTTTAGCCCAGTTTTTCTTCACACAATGTTCACCCATTTTATTTGTTGTCTACTCTTGAAACACAGACAGTTAGTGCTATTTTTTAATATAACTTAATAGTCAGCGTGGAAACTGAAAATAGTATACAAAACATACTTTTGTACTTTTTGGGGTAAAAAATGTATAGTTACGATAACGAAAACAACTTTGGCATGTTAAAGGTGACATTAACAATAGACTGCTAGTATTTTTCTCTTAGAATATTTAAAAGACTGCTTTTTTTTTCGGAAAGGATTTTGAGTGACTTCATGCTCACATCTCAGATTCTCTTTTGTCCATTAGAGATGTTTGAGAAAATAGATTCAGTGAAGAAAAAAAAAGACCAACTGAAATACCATGGTATAGAATATCAATTCCCATCTGAGTTTTTCTATGTGTCCTCAAATTTAAAAAAAATCATAAGGTGTCAAAGTTTAAATAATACATGTATTGTAATTATTGTACTTTGGCGACCCTTGCACAAATGTCTGTAGAAGTTGTGAAATGCATTGTTAGTGACCTGTTAAACTGTTTTAATCAGTTTGATAGCGATGCGAAGTATTAACACATAGAGGATTATATTATATGTACACCAAGGCAGTACTGTAAAGTAGATATTGTGCTGACAAATGAAGACAACATATACCAATGAGAATTAACATTAATCTAGTCATTGGAAACATATGGCAAGTTCTCTAGATTATTTTATACTTAACAAAGTGAACTACTTAAAGTAGCTTGTCCAGTTTTGTTTTGGGGGGGAAAAAGCATGGATTAACTTCATCTTTTGTTTTTTCATACATTTGTAAATCTTCATGAAGTACAATGAAGGTGTAAGCAAACCGATGCATTTCTAATCCCTTAAATGCTTTATTATGTCTAGAGCTCACTAATGTCTGCTGACTTACTACATGCATCGACATGAAACATTAGCATGTAATGGATCAGTTTAGTTCTAACCGATAATGAATGTATGGTTTGGCTTGAAGAGTGTTTGTTCTACTTGTTTTTAAAAGCCTGCTGTCTCTTTTCATTGGAAATCCATTATTTAACTACTTATTTATCTGAACCGATTCACCAAAATAATAATTTCCCTAGATTTACTAATGTGTCCAACACAAAATTGCTGTGAAAATGGAGGGTTAAACCACTTTGGACTGTTGCTGTAATGTACAAAAGCAAAAACGAACCATGTGTACAGACTGATATTCAGATATACCCAGATATTCAAGAACTATACTAAATAAAAGTAAGTTAATTAGAATAAGAAAGTGCAACCACATAGAACAGTTTTCCTTTTTCAGCACATCAGTGGGTTGATGGACTGTACAAGTCAGTATTTGCTTGTGGTGGTGTTTTTCCTTCATACATTATATGTGTCAGTATGTAAAGCTGCTTTTCATGTTTAATATAAATGGGAGACATTGTAGGACACCTATTTACTGGCTTTTAGCTGTCCAGTGAAGCTAAGGACCTTTTTTTTTTTTTTTTGCGAAACATTTGTCCAGTTTTTTGTCCTACAAAACCCACATGTTTACATTACTCAGAGATACAGTGCAAGGACGTGGCACATCATCCTCATTTTGACTTGGTGCTATGTCTTTTTGAACTCTTGTGGTGCTGTGTTCCACATGTTAACACAACAGCTCATGTACAGTTCTCTTCATGCCGTTGTGGTTCCTCTCATCAAGGTCTTTTAGCGAGTAGGGTTGTAAGCAATAATAACATACTAACAAAACGGCACTTGCATTCTCATTGTCTCAGTGCAAAATTTCAAAAGGCATGTTTAGCAAGACTCGGCTCCGATAACAGATTTCTGTGTCGGATATGATTGAGGAAATTGCTTACAGATTTGCATTTGTATAACAATTTGCCGACCAAATTAATACTGTAACCAGGGTATAATTACAAAAAAAAAAGTCCCATGGAGTATGGACATGACTTAGCTACACAGTCAACTACAACACAGTCTGAAGAACTGAATGCAGTATTTGTTTTTCCAGTGATTTTTGACACATGGTCAAGGGATTTTCATGTGAACCTGTCAGATCCTATTTAGTATTTCAGTAAACGCTGACGGGTTTTCTGTGAATGATGCTTGATTGGATTCTATTTCAGTTTCTCCAGCACATGCATGGAGACGTAAGCGAATGCATCTCTCTTGTAGAATATAACTAATGTGTATATGTAGACAGTCCCACATTTTTGCTTGTTAGGAAAAAATAGGGCTCATGCACATGAATTTGTCATATCAGCTTTTAGATTGCTTGTACTTTGCTTAGTGTGCTTTTTTTTTATATAGTGCTTTGTGAGACTCAGCCTTTTTATTTTGTATTGTAAACTACTAATTTCACATCTGTCAGCTTTCATTCACCTGGACATGTGTTTCCTGCTCATTGCTTTTCATGTTTACCAGCACTAAGAATCTAGAATGTACTACAACATTATGCACTAATTTACGACTGTTTTAAGATTAAACCTCATATGTTAGAGATCATGCTAATTGGAAAGCATATTTCAAACTGCATTTTGTGCTTTTTTTTTAAAAACTTTGTTTGATTTGTGTTGTGTTGTATATAACTTGACTATAATTTATTTCATGTAGAACGTTTCTGGGCTGACTTTTGCATATGTTTGTAATTTTTTTCCACCTCAAATACAGTGTACTTAGACTGTTCACATGTTGCAAAAACACCAATAATAGACCCTTTTCTCTCTTTTTTGTAGTTGAATGATTGAGTGATTTCGTTCTTTGAAGCGTCATTGGTAGGTCTGATTTATTTCAGGTATTATTCTTAAACAGTATGGTGCTGTACCAAAGCCTTATGTAAAATATTGTTCTACTGTATTGTTTCACTCTTCTGCCACTGCTGTTAAGACAAGTGAACATTCTTCAAGAAAATTGGGACATGTTGCTAGCCAAACTGACTGATACCACTATAATGCAGTGTGCCTCGAATTCCTCGTCCTTGAATAATACTGCTCAGTATAAGCAAGGACTTTTGAAAAATTTTCACATGCCCAGTAAAACAGTAAGATTTGGTGCCTGGTGTGTCTTCTTCATGTCTGCTGCTAGGAATAAATGCTAACAGTGTCTCATATCTGTATAACATTCTCTGAACCATGTTGTGTGTCTCCACTGTTTAGCTCTTTTGGACATTGATAGCAAAATTATAAAGCGATTTATCTGAATGGCCTTACCTAACAATAAAGGAAATGTCCCAGTTATCCACCTGTTTCCTGTACAGGCTCATGCAGTCATGTTCCAAACTGAAACACGTTGCATCTATATGAAAGCATTTCTAAAGATCTGCATTCAGAAACAAGTCGGATTAGAGATGTGTTTAGGCTGTTATGTTTGTAAGCTGTGTCAGATGGTCCAATAGAGATAATACAAAGTGGAGCAGTTCAAATAGCATTGTTTACATCACCGGATGCCCAGATATGCACATTTTAGCAGGTTATGTTGTCATTTTCCAATGCTTCATTCCACCTAATAACTCTCTAAAATTTTTGTATTTTGATATAATAAAATACATGAGAGTGTACTTTGGTCTCTGTGGCTGATTTATTTTTAAATCTGCTTTACATTTAGAGTGATGCACGTGAATGTCTACTTTGTAGCCACAAGATTTTTGGTACAGTGATCCCTCGCTATATCACGCTTCAAGTTCTGCGGCTTCAGTGCATCGCAGATTTTTTTTTAAATATTCATAAAAAAATATATAAATATGCACCAGAACTGGGAACCATTCCAGTCAATTCTTTACTCCCCAGAAGTCATGAAATAAAGGGGTTTTTTTTTTGGCAAATGTTCGACGAGTCTTCATTTTCCTCTTGAGTAACAGTGGTTTTCATGTTACCACATGGTTAACACTTTGTTTAGAGTCTTTCTAATGATGCAATCATGAATACACACATTAACTGAGCTAAGAAAAGCCTACCATTTTATTCTGTGTCCTCCTGTGACTTCTAGGATAGGTTTTATATTTCAATAACTTTTTAGGTCTTGTGGAATTTCTTTTGATTGATGCATAGTGTCCTGTTTGGAGAGCTGTAAGGGAACTTCAAATTGATAGAAAGGCTGCATTTAGGTGAGGTTTGACGACAGAGTTTCTTGGATTGGCTTCTCCACTGTTATCCTTTATTAATTAAATGTGGTTTTCATATAAGTGATACAGGTGTTGGTGGGTTTTTAAAATCTTAAATAGATTACAGCAGGGGTCCCCAACCTTTTTTGCACCAGGGACCAGTTTTATGTATGAAAATGTTTCCACGGACCGGTTAGAGGCACA
>JAQNCB010000013.1:21152624-21162835 GCA_030068295.1 Euristhmus nudiceps
TTACTTTACTGAGGTACTTCACATTGGACTAGAAACTAAATAAATTTCCCAAAAATGCGACTTATAGTCCAGTGCGAATTGTATATGTTTTTTCCCTCTTTATCATGCATTTTTGGCTGATGCGACATACTCCAGTGCGACGTATAGTCCGGAAAATACGGTATATTAAAGGATAATAAATGTTTATTCCACTAGTTTGAAGCCGCTAGTAAATAAATATATATTGAATTGTTGTAATAAGTAAAATGACAGTATGATTATTGCACTTGAGAGGAGGTGAATAAATAATGAGAAAGAAGCCTAGATAGGGCCAAGGCTATCGATGACAAGTTTATCAATATACTATTTAAGAATTTTATGTGACTCTTATTCTATAATGCTTTCACATAATAGTAATTGTAATGCACATTGGCATGGCCTTAATTTGTTTTTCCAGGTGGTAGAGGTGATACTGGCACTTTACGATCATCTAAAAGTGAGGAATCTTTGTCATCAATTAATCTTGAGGGTGAATATATATTTTGTTTAGTTCATTTTTTTCCACCAATAATGTGTCTGACATATAATAACTGTTCTATATCAGTGTAAATTAACATATTGCCTACTATAGGTGGATCAGCAATGTATCAGGCACGCAGACCTCGTTCTACTAGTGTTGCCTTGTCCACTTCCTTCAATGATGAGCTGCTAAACAACCGTGTCCACAGGGATTCTCAGTTAAGCTGTAAAGAGAGGAGAGACACAGCTTTGTCCACCACTTGTGTGCCTGCTCTCATATCAACACCTCACTCTGCTGATGCAGATATTGGCAAGGCCCCTTTCGACTTTGACCCAATTTCCTTTCAAAGCAGTACTACACCAGTTGAAGCTTCCGTGTCTGAAGAAAGAAAAAGAGGCAGCAGATGGAAGACTGGAGGCAGTTCCTGTGAATTGGGAACCTTGAAAAACATAATTCCTACAGGACCACCTGATGCAATCCCAACAGTTTTAGAGGACATAAATCATAAGCACTCAATTTCAGCAAAATTTGCAGGAACTGTCACAGCTCAAGAAGAATTGAAGTCCTCTCAGACTGCGGCAGTGCTTCTCAACCAGAAACCAGAGGTTACATTAGAGATGAAAACTCTGTCTGTGCTTCCCACTGATGTGATAACATCCCCAGCTATGCCTAGTGAGTCAACACGGGGACAAGATTGCCAAAACAAGCCTTCTTCCCTAATCTTAACAGAGGCTGAAACCCTTGATGAAACTCACAGTGAGGAAACAAGACCAGTAAAACAGACTGAATCAGGTAAGTCTAAAGGTTTTGTCATTTACCATTTGCAAAAAAGTGGTCATTCTCATATTTTCCTACAATTCATTTGTTTGTGATTGGTGGCATACAAGCATTTTACTTCCTCAGGTGATTATTGGTTTTCTGCAATTTTTTTTGTTTGTTTGTTTCTATGAAGCGTGTTGTTTCTCTCCATTCTTAGGTGCCGTGACATTTGACTGCACTCCAGGGCTGGTAAGATCAGTGTCTCTCATAACCTCCCAGCCTGCTACAAAGAGTGCTGCCCGTATGCTGGCTCTGGCCTTGGCTGAATCAGCGCAGCAAGCCACATCGCTAAGGAAACGAGGGAGTTCCGAACCACCAACTCCTGTTTCTCCAAATCACCTCCTGGACCCACTGTCCCTATTGCAGTGGCCTCCAAAACCTTCTCTACAAGCGGAAACGTCATCCACCAGAAGAGGACATTGCTGTAGCACCTGCAAAACCTTTGGAAAACCTTCAAGTGTCATCTCTGCTGGAAGTTACACTGATGCTGGCAGCCTGCAAAGCACTTGCGCATGTCATGGCAGTGAGAGTGGACGCAGCTACTCCGACGGAGGTGATGTTTCTGCTGAAGGTCATGAAGCAAATTTACCCTCCCAGGATTTACCTGCTGTTAAAAGTGTAGATACTGAGCAGGATGTTGAAAGCCATGTACCAATTAGAGAAAATGTCCGCCATGTTGGAGTTGGTACAGATGGTGGTAGCCCAGACAAAATCTCTGAGATGGATTCATACAAGAACCAGAAGCCTTCTTCCTCAGAGACGGACACAACACTTCATAGCACTAATATCAGTCAGTCAGCCAGGGCATTGCTCCTCAACAAGCAAGCTGCCAATGCTTCCAATTTCCGTGTGATATTAGCTGAAGCTTCTATGCCAGCCTCAGTGCATGATGTTCTTCCACAATCTCCAGATTCTCCTTTGACTTCACCTTACCAGTGCAACCCCAAAGATGAAGTGCTAAAACCATCAAGTCCAGCTTACTGGTCAGGTTCTTTTGGACAGGCTGGTTCTTTCCAACCTGATTACATGCAGTACCAAACCAAGATCTTCTCCAAAGACCAATATAACACCCTGGCACCAAGGTCCCTCCATCAGTCGATTAAATACAAGACACAAAAAAGAAACGAACACTCTCCTAGCTTTATGTTCAGACATGGTGGACCTCGATACCCACCAATGGATGGTGCATCTGTATATCCCACTATTCGTAGGGTGCGGTCCATGCACACACCACCTGAGGACACGTTTTTCTTCCCGCAGCCATCTTACCAGAACAGTACTTTCCACAGACCGGTTCTCACAGATATCCACCAAGTAAGGCCTTATTTTGAGGATGGTAAAGTGCAGTATAGGTACAGGCCCTATTCAGGAGCCCAATATAACAACCTAGATCAGTATCGAGTAAGCAATCATGGATATGGCAAGTCCTACACCCTCCTTAGGCGGCCTACCTATCCTGGTAGAGTGGTGAGCAAAACTGAGAACTATCACAGCCCCGTAATCATGCCTATAAGTAGAGAAGCTAGTTTTATACAACAAGGCACTGGACATTTTCCAAGAACGAGAAATGCTGGCTTGTATGAGGGTTTTGATGTGGGATTTTCAGATCGACGTTTCAGTCCATCTGTTAGACAAGGAAATATAGAGAAGAGACTACAAAATGTGGTCCCTCAGACCCATCTTCAAAAGGAGAGCCAGAGGGGCCAAGAAACAATGCACAATAGGACTAAATCCGATTCAACCAAAGATCTTCTTATTTCTACTGAAGGGGCTGATGGGAAATACAGAGTTACCATGGTGTCCCATTACTCCCCTGAACACCCACTATGTGAGCCTAATGTACCCCTTCCCAACCAGACAGAGAAACAGAGGAGTGGGCATGGTACCAATCCTGCTGTGAAGATAAAGCAAAGTCGGTCTATGCAGAGCTACACACAGCAAACGCCAGAGGCCTTGCAACAGCCTCGTAAGCTAACTCTGCATAAAGAATACAGCTGCCCTGATTTTAAACACACTGATACTTCTGAGCACAGCAGTGCACGACTTCACAGCCAGGATAAGGTGATTAGGATCCACAGCAGTCATCCTAAGGAGGACCTTCAATATGCTTGGGTTAAAGGACGTGACTTGCAAAGATCAGCAAGGTCACAGAGCATGAAAAGTCATCGACAACCCAGACATACTAAAATGATTATGGAGCATGAACATAGGTTCTCACATCCTATTCAGAACAGGCCAAGGACTCGTAGCATGTTTGCACCATCTCGTAATGATTACATGGATGGCTATGTGTCTTTGCAACCCAAAGTACACGGCATTTTTCCGAACTATGGCTGCATGCCCCCTCATAGAAACAGAACATATTCTACGTCTATGGGGACTGGACGCTTTCTTCACTCTGAGATTAGACCTGAGACTGAAATATATGCCGAGTGATAGCTACCTGTAGATGTGTATTGGGAAAGATAATGCTATTTTATTGATTAGAGTCTATTATATAAAAGAAAGAGAAGCATTACATGTATTTTAATATCGTATGAAATTTTACTTGTACATTATCTAATATTAATGCACATCCAATCACACCATCTTTCATCGAGATGGAAGACATCATATTAACTTTGAGTCACCTAACATTTTTACTAATTATGAAAAAAAAAGTCTATAATTATTTCTAATAGCTAAAATCAGTCATTTTGTTCAATATGTTAGTTTTTAGCTGTTACCAATTTCAATACTATGAAATAAAGCTTTTGAAATAAATTTCAGCGTAACACTTAAATGTACACTTGGTCTTACAAGGTATTAATTAACTGATAAAACGGGTTTGGATAGCGTTCAGATTTCTTCGTTACATGATCATTTTCACAAGTCCCTAATGTGTATTTTAATGTCGTCGTCCCCTGTCCTTTTGTATAGTGACTATCGTGACTCCAAAATCCATGGTGAAATTTTGCCACCACATCATCTCATAATGTAAAGTGCAATGACAATTAATTTCTCTAGACAATGTAATGTCCCTATGAATGAAGATTATTTTTAAAATGGGTTTTTGTGTGCAATGAGAAATTGCGTGAATGTATGAATGTAAATTAGATCATATGTAAGGTCATGGTGAGTTCAGATTGCGGGAATTGTAGAAGTCTCTGGATTTCTGGAGGAATAAACTGAATTTGAAAATTTAGCTAAAGACTAATGAGACATTTAAATAATCTACAAGTAAATAAATTGGAGTATAAATATACTAACTTTTCAAAGACAAAATGTCTTCGATATTGACACACAGTACATATCTTTGAAGAGTCCAAATTTACCTGAGTACTATCATAATTTTCAAAAGATTCAGATTGCAGTTGTAGCATAATTATACTAAACGTCCTCTTTATTAAGGTATTTTAAAATAGTACAATTTTAGCTTCTGAAATGTTGGATATATTAATTTGTACACACAGTTTCTGTTGTTGGAGCGATGTTTAGGTGAATTACTTTGCACATACAAAGTAATTAAAATGTACTGGCAATGCCATGCACTTTCCACCTTCAGGTACGAGCTTCGAGATTGACACAGTCCACCATAAACTATGGAATTTTAGTCACTTTTTAATTTGTTTGTATATGTTTTTTTTCCTCCTTTACATACAAATCTTTAGTATTTCAGGGACTTGTATGCATTGCATATCATATTCATTATACTTTGATAACTTTACATGGACATTTTAGATACAAGGGTTTTAAAGACGTTCTGCACACTTAAATGCATTTTTTGAAACGTGAACAATTTGTAGATATGAGTACGGCTTTGCTAATGGAACAGATCTGAATTTGAACAAATCTCAATTTGTTCTACATTTGTATGTCCCAAAATTATATGCTTTCCAAAACCCTTTGTGCAGTTGGATGCCATGAAACTCAAAATTTTTTGAGAAGACAAGCCTGCCAATTTTAATGTCAACAAAGTTAGACCGTAAAACCTGTGTATCATTTTGTGGGATGGTTTTGACGATCTCATGGCATGATTTAGATCTTGTTTTATTTAATTTGAAAATGTGGACTAAGTATCCCAATTTGAGGTTCCATTATCAAAGCCATAACCATATGTAAAATTATGTGAGTGTACTGTAATAAATTACATCAATGCAAATATTCATATCAACAAAAGTACCATTATCAAAATTTGTATTTTATGGCTTAAAACAAAACGATGGATGGAAACAGGTGATTCGCTGTGGCAACTCCTGAGGGGAGAAGTCGAAAGAAAAGTAGTAGATGGCTTAAACCAAAATATTCACTGGAAAAAATCATTGTGACCTTTGCAAGCCAAATGCTGACGTAGAGTTGATGGTTTGCTACTTTTCCACATCTTGTAATTTTTACAATTAAATAAAAATAACGTTGAAGGGCTCTAATTAGAAATGGGCTCCCCACCCTCCCCAGCAGAGACTACCAGTCAAAGCATCCAAAGTGCATGTCCAATCCTGATCAATGTTGTACTAATTCCATTTCTTGAGTTATTCTTTGTTAAAATGTTTTGTCAAATGTATCCTAATTCAACTTTAACACACAAAGAAGTATGCCACAAACGAAGAAGGCATTGCTGTTTCAGCTGTAATGTAGATAAGTTGTGTTCAATATATATTTTCCTGCTGTTTATTGCTTGTATGTAGTTGGTGGATAGCAAGCACTTTATGATTAGACCAAGTCTGTGAGACAACCAGACACTTTAAGATAGTGAATTTACTGAGGATAATAATTTTCCAGCTTCGGTATGCAATGTAGACTTGAGGATAAGGTTTGAGAATGAGTATGATCCTGGAATTAAAAATCAGGGTCATGAAGGTGAATTGACCATTAAATGGTTACAAATGGGAATATATTGCAAATTCATATGTTTATTTAAATGAAACCATCAATGTTGTGTAGTTGTCCAATGTTTGCTATTCTAATTTTTTATGTTGTCTACTTGTTTTTTATGTTGTACTATTAATTCATTAAATATTCAGAATATCAGTATTGTGTCTTTTATGAAACTCCACTTGACTTTTATTGTGTTATAGCTTTTTTTAAAGTATAAATTTGTTCATCCAGTGTTATAGTGTGTGTGCGCTGAAATTACATTTTTCATAGCAGGATTTGCATTCATCCCCAAAAACATCACCACCTAGTTTTAACTGAGCAAAATGGCAAGAGCCTTTGATTGGCTCATTACTGCAGTGATTAAAATGTTTCAGCTGGAAAGTTACGCAAGGCTGACACTTATGCCATTCTGTGGCACGCATTGGCACGACTCGAGTCGTGAAGTGTGCATAAACCCGTCGTGACTGCATGCCATGTCGGGACGAGAATTTTGAAATGTTCCAAATTTTGGTCACGACAAATTTCGCGACCGGGTCGTGAACTATGCGCAAACTGTTTGTGAACTCGTCAGGACGATGCGTGGCAGTGCGCGCCATGCCATGACTGTCGCGAACTGACACGAATAGTTCACGAACAGCTCATGTCGAGTTCACGACACGTTCACGAATTGGTGTGCGTCGCAGCGTGGCCGTGCCTTCCCACTGACACGGTCACATGTACTTTACGCATTGATGGCACGAGCAGTTCACTGCTAGTTTACACACTTCACGAACAGTTTGCGCATGGCACGAGTAGTTCATGAACAGTTCACGACTACTGCGCGACAGTGGCACTCGCATCGGTGCGGGGGTATATATAGGGCAGGGGCGAAATGAAGACTTCTTTTCAAAGTCTGAAGCCTTGATTAGATGACTGGATGGTCAGGTTGGCATGATTAGGGTTGGAGCGAACATATTCAGGGAGGTCGCTCTCCAGGAGCAGGATTGAGCACCCCTGATATAAGGCTTCCTGGACACTGCTCGCCATTCCAGAGATCGCCAGCGAAGAGATAACTTGTGTCACAGAGACAACATGCCTAAAACAAAGAAAACATGAGGAAGAGCAAAGAAAGAAGTTGACACCGTCCGAATTGCGCAAACTCGTCATGCCAATGCGGGAAGCGCGTAAACTATGCGTGAACTAATCGTGAACAGTGCGGGAGCCTCCCAGTTTGTGCCTCAAAATGGCACGACTTTACCATGACAAAATCGTGGCCAAAAGTCGTGCAAGTGTCAGCCTTGCATAATTCAGCCTAAACTGATGCAGTGAGTACCTTCTAATTTCTTAAACCTCCATGTTAACACACACATTCCATGGTGATGGAAAAGATGTCGTTTGGATGAAATTATTGGTCTGTATCGAGCAAATAAAACAGCAAAAGACTGCTAAAATGACTATCATTGGTGACAGAACTGTCCAAAGCATTATTCAAACCTGGAAGGATAGTCAACTGCCTACAAGAAATGTGGTTGGAAAAAAATACCTCGACCGACTGATAATTTGGGGAAGATGAATTGTATAAAAGCGTACAGTGGAAAAATCATGACTATGCTTAATAATAAAAGTAAGAACATTTCTATACAAACAATGTGACAAGTAATTACAGCATAAGGCCTAAACAGCTGTGTTGGACTAAACTGCTCGTTAGTGGAAATAATCAGAATAAAACACATCAGTTTGCTGGGAAACTTAAGGATCAAACTCTGGAAGAGTAGAAAAGGTTGTGATCTGATGAGTCCAAATTTACCCTACTCCCAGAGGAATGGGTGTCCCAGGGTAAACAGGGAGGTATATGAACCAATATACCCATCATGCATAGGGGCCACTGTACAAGCCCCTAAAGGCAGTGTTACGATCTGGGGTTGCTTCAGTTGGTCAGGTTGAGGCTCCACAATTTTATATGGCAATAAAATGAAGACAGTTGACAACCTTCATGTACTGAATAGCAAAGTTTTTTTTTTTCCACAGGTGGAGTTTTCCTTTCCCGGTGGTGCAAATATAAAATTTTAGTTGAAAATAGTCAAATAATGGTTCAGGGAGCATGAAGAATCATTTCACACATGGATTGTCACAACAGAGTTTTGACCCTCACCTTAGCGATGTGCTTTAGGATGTGCTTCAGAAAGTTTCTTAAAAGTTACTGTGTGGTAATTGCAGTTTTATTTTTATGCAAGGGATTTTAATTTTCACCCCTGAGGTCCCCTGAATTCATTCTGAAACTGTACCATCTGCATTTGGGAGTACAGAAAACCACACACCATAACTCTGCTGAATAAATACAGCACACAGTGTGAGTGTATGCCCATCTAAATTCATCTGCTGGCAGCAAAGTAGCAAACTATTATACAGATTGAAACAGAACCAATCCCAGCAGTACAACTATGAAAAATTACACTTACAATCGTGTTCCATTTATCAGACCAGCAATCAACTGATCTCAAAATATAGCAAGCAAACTGCAAGTATTTGTATATATTTAAAAAATAATATATATATAAAAAAAAACAAACATTGTGGATAATCCCAAGAGTAGGCTGCATGGCTATTGGCCTGCTGAGCTGTCCAGGGTGTAGTCTGCCCTCGCCCAGAATGGTTAAGATGGGAACCAGCCTCCCCATGACCCTAATGAGAATTAAGCAGTTCAGAAAATGAATGCATGAATGAATAATCCTTAAAAAATGGGGCTGAATTTAAGAAGAAAGAAGGTTCTGTAGTAAAACCTGTCTTTGTGGAATGTGTATATTCTGCCAGAGCTTACATGTTTTTCCTCCAGTTGTTATTGTGTGCGATTTCCTCCGAGTAACCCCTGCAATCTGGCTCTTCCATATTGTCTATCAGTGAGAAATTCTACAATAATGGGGAAATTTTCATAGCAATGAAGTCATGTTAGAAAACACACTCTGCCAAACAACTATGCCGCATACGTATCTTTGAACCAATTTGTGATTTAAAAAAAAAGGGCATATCCTATTCATAGAAGTGGTAAAATATAAAATGTAAATTTTTTTTTTACCCTGTTTTTGACCAAAAAAGGGAAATCATATCAGCCTGTCCTGCTTGTCTCTACTTATACCATAATTTACTGCACCAAGTGTGGCAATTGTAATAGAAATAAACGGATTATATTCTAAAATATGTTTAATTTGAAAACCGTCAATTTTTTTTCAGTTTTAAAAATGTAAAATAATAATAATAATAATAATAATAATAATAATAATAATAATAAATAATCTGTCCAAGGGTATTGCGTCATCTATGCCACAACTCCGTTATTTGCCCCTGCTGGAGACTGTGTGCACTGCACCACCATAGACGAGATCATGAAGATTGATAAACATCACATATATGATGAACTCTGAACATCAAATAATGTCAAAATGTAAAAATTCTAACTGTTGATTTCACTTTTTGTTTGAAAATTGCACTGAACTATGGAACCCGGGGCAGTAGCATTGACCTAAAGATAGCTCCACGTTTATTTAGATACTATTGGCATCTTTATTGGTTTACCAGCTATCTACATCACAGTTATTGACTTCACATTCTTACATTTACATCAATTAGCAGATGCCCTTTTCCAGAGCGACTTGCAGAAGTGCTTGAAGTCACTATTAGTGAATGCATTCTTATATTGATCCACTAGGAAGAGACCAAGTCTACAATTACCAAAACTCAGTGGGTAGGTAACCTGCGTATTTATTGTGTCCGTGTGTCTGTGTGTGTACACAACATAGCGCTAATCCAAACACTGCTGAAAGAGCTGGGTTTTTAAGCCATCATTTGAAAACACCAAGTGACTCAGCTGTCCAGATATCTAGGGAAACTTCGTTCCACCACCTTGGAGCCACAACAGAGAATAGTTTGGATGCATTTTTTTTCTTGTACCTTGGTAGGAGGAGGAGCCAGTCAAGCAATGATAGAATCTACTACTTTTCTTTCGGCTTCTCCCATCAGGGGTCGCCACAACGAATCATCCGCCTCCATCCATCCCTGTCCTCCG
>JAQNCB010000013.1:21702994-21713031 GCA_030068295.1 Euristhmus nudiceps
ACACACACACACACACACACACACACACACACACACACACACACACACACACACACACACACACACACACCCCAAAGGAAGTCTGGAAGATCCGGGGCAGATCAGGCTTGTGATTTAAACAGGGTTTACTATTAGCATACTACTCAATAATTAAACTGAACCTTTCATAAGTTTCTGCCTTCATGTATCTTCAAAACTCAGTGACATCACACTTACATAAAAGGGTAAAATCATAAAACTGATTACATTCAATAACTTCATGATTTATTTATAAAATGTGAGGAGACGTTTGCACAGAATTTCAAGATGGCACCAGTCTGAAACCAGAACAAAATGATGGACCAGACAAAGTAAACATCAGGTATTAAATCCTCTCACAACTGCCAAAATCTACAACAGCTAAATTAGTCCATGCCAGGAGTAAAATCCACGGGCACGATCAGTCATACCTGCCAACTTTCCCATGAGCACTATTTTTTCCACTCCTGCCGTAAATCCAGCGGGCACCAAAGTTCAGTCCATGGCAGGAAATGGGCACAATCACGCTGGCACCCCATAGATGCCCATAAACTTGTCCTTGCTTTAAGGGAGAGCATAACTTTCACTCTCAGTGGAAGAAATGCTCTTTCCTGACATACTTTTCAGGAAAATAGCTTCGTAGTAATCCCTGCATGTTTCCCAGTCTTTGGCACTAAACCACCTATATCACAGTAAACATGTCAAACTCAAGGCCCGCGGGCCAAATGCGGCCTGTCACGTCATTTTATGTGGCTCACGAGAGCTGCAAAGTTTCGATTGTCTTTAAATAAATAAAGCATTGGCGTGCATTGACCAGAAACTACATTTCCCACAATGCGAATTGTTGCCATCCCGCCACTCGATTGCGGTGTATCCACATCAATGCTATTTTCTGCAAGTGGAATTGTGTGGAATTACAAATGATCCCAAAGGAAGAGGAAAGTTGATAAAGATGGAAGGCTGTTTCAAGAAAGATGGGAAGGTGAATACATGCTTGTGCTTCAAGGAGAGAAAAGTCATGTCTTGTGTTCCGAGGCATTATCGGTTGTCAAAGAGAAACAATCTACGTCGCCATTTTAAAACCAAACATGGAGCCAAGTATGCCAAAGTTGAACTTCCAGAAAAAACTGGAGACAATATAGTTGTGAATGGAGACTACCCTGATTTTGTTATTTTGAATTATTAACAAATCTAACTTTATGTGTAGTAATGCATTTAGTGTTTACAGGTTTATATGCTTACGCAGACAAATCTGCAAGGCTGTATGCAGCCATTTGTTTTTGTAAAATGCTACATCTGTCACACATGTTCTGAACAGCTCAGTTGGTTGTACATATTCTGTTATTCTGCCCCTCTTAGCTGTGACAAAAAGGATTTGAACGAAGTTGTTGTTATAACTGATGTTGGACTGTAATTTTTTGAAGTTATTATCTGCATGTTTAATTTAAAAAATTTACTCCAAAAAATGGAATATATATATACTTTCCACTTGTCAAAATGGCCGAGTTGGCAAATCCGTTCACTTTTGAAAGCAAGTCAGGCATAATTTCCTGAATACAGTATAATCAGGTCTGAACAGTAACATCAGGTCTGAACTGTTATACGGCTTTAAACATTCCATTTTTATCAATTAAATTGAATCAAGAAACAAATTTATATTATGACTTCTACTAATCAAGAAGCAAAGTTTTCACAATACATTTTACCCTCGGTCAAACGGACACCGATGCAACAGCTATCGGATCCAACCGGCATTTACTGTACAGGTACAATATAAATTTATTATTTGGGTGTTAAATGTTCAGTACTACTGTGCTTTTACAGAACTTTGATGTGATTTTACTTGAATACAGTATGTAGTATATCGAACGAGGGAGAAAGGCCTTAGTCAGGGAGGAGACCAATAACTCGATGATCATACTGTCAGAGCTCCAGTGTTCCTCTGTGGAGAGAGGAGAACCATCTCTGCAGCAATCCATCAATCAGGCTTGTATGGAAGAGTGGCCAGACAGAAGCCACGACTTAGTAAAAAGGCACATGGTAGCGTGCCAGGAGTTTGTCAAAAGGCACCTGAGGGGCTCTCAGACCATGAGAAACAAAATTCTCTAGTCTGATGAGACAAAAATGTAACTCTTTGGAGTGAATGCCAGGGGCTACATTTGGAGAAAGTCAGGCACTGCTCATCAGCAGGCCAATACCATCCCTACAGTGACGCATGGTGATGGCAGCATCATGCTGTGGGGATATTTTTTCTGCAGCAGGAACTGGAAGACGAGTCAGGACAGAGGGAAAGATGAATGTGGCAATGTACAGAGACATCCTGGAGGAAAACCTGCTCCAGAGCGCTCTTGACCTCAGACTGGGGCGATGGTTCATCTTTCAGAAGGACAATGATCCGAAGCACACAGCCAAGATATCAAAGGAGTGGCTTCAGAACAACTTGGTGAATGTCCTTGAGTGGCCAAGACAGAGCCCAGACCTGAATCCAACTGAACATCTCTGGAGAGATCTGAAAATGGCCATGCACCGACACTTCCCTGATGGAGCTTGAGAGGTACTGGGTACTGCAAAGAGGATTGGGCGAAACTGCCCAAAGATAGATGTGCCAAGCTTGTGGCATCATATTAAAAATGACTTGAGGCTGTAATTGCTGCCAGAGGTGCATAAACAAAGTACTGAGCAAAGGTTTTGAATACTTATGTACATGTGATTTCTCAGATTTTTTTAATACATTTGCAATGATTTCAAAAAAACTTTGTTTTGGATTGTGATTATGAGGTGTTGTGTGTAGAATTTTGAGGGAAAAAAATTAATTTAATCCATTTTTGAGTAAGGATGTAACAAAGAATTGTGAAAAAAGTTAAGCGATGTGAATACTTTCCAGATGCACTGTAAATAAAACTTGTTACAGCATTGAACTCTACAATTTAAATAATTTTTTTCCATTTTAAATTTAACAAAATTATAAAACAGGAAATGACTGTTAGAGGGCAAAACACTTTGCCAAACATGTTTAAATGGGGATCTGGTCACTTTTATCAATGAAAAGTGTTATTTTCCTTCAGTCACAGCCTGTAAATCAGCGTCGTCAAAACTAAAAAGTTTCTGGTTATAGTATAGTATATATAATTCATATTCATGCAACACTAAGCTTATCAGATCCACGCAAGGAAAACAATAAAGTTATTTAGTAACATATGCATACAGAATTTTTTGTATATTTGAATATGAACTTCTTTTGGTGTTTGTGTCCCTTCCGTGCTCAGCGGGTCTCAACGGGTGGACGCGGGCAGACTTGGACTAAACATGCCCAGGTGGCCAGGTAGACTTGAGTCTAAACATCCACTCGGTGCAATTTCATATCAAATTATCTTACACAATTATCTTTTTAAAAAATAGACAATGTAAGATTTTTATATGAAAACCACATGATTTCACATACATTTAGTCATTCTATAACACGAACAAAACTGATATTTTAAGCACTTCCGCCGGAGTGATGGGCATGATTTTTATATGAAAATGAGGCTGAAGAAACAAACTAGCCGTCTGTCAGTGTTTCAGGGTGATTCTGATGAATGTGAAACTACGCGAACCATCAGAAACCAGAATATTTTTTGAGTCGGTGTTCAGAACTGGGCTGACGTGCTGTCAGAAGGTAGGTACAGCCTGTTTTTAATGGCTGATAATTGATTAAATATGCCAGTTATTCACATAAAACATGGACATCCTGTATGATAAACACATAACTTTTGCTTTTACACAAAATTAAATTTAATACTACAATTACTGTGTTTACAATTACTTAATGAAAAAGCACTTGGGATACCTAATTAAATACATAATATGGAAGGACATTGGACAAAGAAACAGTGATGGCGTGTTATGTTCACCGGTATTGAGCAAGACCGGATATTTCTGCGAAATGAATCAGGCTGCTTGGAAATGGCGGGCGTGATCGCGACTGTGTTATTCTCATTGGCGGACGGCATGTGCTTCTAAAATGATTGGCGGGTGTTATTGATCGCGATTGCAAGGATAAGTTATGGACGTGGGCATGACTTCGCCGTTTCCTGGCATGGACTGCTAAATATGTTTTTAAACCCAAAATAATGGCTACAGTGTAGAAAGTAAACAGTACTAATAGTGATAGACAATTTACACTTCATTATCGCAGCGGTCAACATACTTAAGAAAATATCTCACAGCAATGAGGTGGATTTTTGTGTCCGTGCTCACAGGGAACCCAATAAATGGACATAATGGTGGGGAAAATATATCACCTGTACGCTGCCACCATCAGCACTGAGTGTACGCGCACTTTCTAGCTACTCTCTTACTTTATATATGCATATTTCTGTAAACTTGCACAGTATTTAAATATACTTTAGTCATAATGCGACTGAATATGAAAGGGTTGAGCTGAGTTTTTACAAAAGTTTTAGTATCAGATGAAAAAAACATAAAACTATGATACGGTGGAGCAGCACGGTGGTGTAGTGGTTAGTACGTCTGCCTCAGAGCAAGAAGGCCTGGTTTCGATTCCTAGCCTGGGCATTTCTGTGTGGAGTTTGCATGTTATTCCCGTGCTTGTGTGGGTTTCCTCCAGGTTTCGGAGTTCAGTTTCTTCCCATGCTCCAAAAACATGCACAGTAGGCTAATTGGCTGTTCTAAATCTCCCTTAGGAGATTTAATGTGTGTGTGTGTGTGTGTGTGTGTGTGTGAATGGTTGTGTGATTGTTGGCCCTGCAATGGCCTGGTGAGCTGTCCAGGATGTACGCCGCCCTTTCCCAGAGTTGGCTGAGATGTGCACCAGCCTCCCTGCGACCCTAATTGGGTTTGAGCAGTTCATAAAATGAATGAATGGATGAAGGCTTCATAATGTTTGAGAAAAAAGCAAATACTGAGGAATTTACTGAATCAGGTGAAGTGTGATCTGGAGAATTTTTCGGATTGAGAAGGTTTTATCTCTCTCTGTTGGGTGGTGGAATTTTGAGCTGTTTTGATCATAGCTACTCACTCTCAAATATGGCTTACAACAGCATAAATAAATAATCAGACAACAAAACTAAGTTTTGACAGCTCAGGGCTGCAGTGCTTTCCTGTAAATTCTACTGATTAACTAACCAAGACAGTGGGGAGGCGGAGCCATGGGGCACAATCCATCTCATGATACCTATGAGGAGAAACAATGGTGGGTGCCCTAAACGCTTCCTGGGTTGCCAGGTATTTAAAAAAATTAACATCTGAACTGCAGTTGTGAGATTTAGACAATTTTCAACACGTAAAATGCAGTTGCCTGTGTAAAAAAATAGCAAAATTATATCATAATGTGTTAATAATTTAACATATAAGTCGCACTCGAGTACAAGTCGATCACCTGGCCAAACTATGAAAAAAACTGTGACTTATAGTCTGGAAAATACGGTAGTCTTTCCAGCGCGTTCTAGGTCGACCCAGGGGTCTCTTCCCGGTTGGTGATGCCCGAAAAACCACACCAGGGAGGTGATCGGGGGTCATTCTAACCAAATGCCCGAGCCACCTCAACTGGCTCCTCTCAAAGCAAAGGAGCAGTGGTTCTACTCCGAGCTTCTCACCCTATCTCTAATGGAGAGCCCTGCCACCCTGCGAAGGAAACTCATTTCAGCCACATGTATTCGCGATCTTGTTCTTTCGGTCACTACCCAAAGCTCATTACCATAGTTGAGGGTTGGAATGTAGATTGGATGGTAGATTGAGAGTTTTGCCTTGCGGCTCAGCTCCCTCTTCGCCACGACAGACCAGCACAAGCTCCCCTTTACAGCAGAGGCTGAAGAGATCTGCCTGTTGATCTCCTGCTCCGTCCTTCCATCACTTGTGGACAAGACTTCCAGATACTTAAACTCCTCCACTTGGGGCAGGACCTCATTCCAGACCCGGATTGGGCATTCCACTCTTTTCCAGTTGAGAACCATGGCCTCAGACTTGGAGGTGCTGGATCTCGTCCCGGCCGCTTCGCACTCTGTTGCAAATCGCTCCACTGATGAAGCCAAAAGGACAATATCATCTGCAAAAAGCAGAGATGAGATACTATGGCCACCAAACCAGAACCCCTCAACGCTATGGCTGCGCCTTGAAATTCTGTCCAGAAAAATTATGAACAGAAAAATTGAATGTAATGATGTAGGAGTGCCAAATTTCAATATTTTATTCAGAATAGAACAGAGATGACAGGTCAAAAGTTTAAAATGAGAAGTTGTATCATTTTAAGGGAAAAATATGTTTATTTTAAATTCCATGGTGTAAACAATACTCAAAAAAGTTGGGAAGGGTAGAGTCTAATAAGAGTTTGGAAAAGTAAATTGCACTTATAACGAACATCTGGAAGACCAATTACCACTAATGAGGTCCATTGGTAGCATGACTAAGTATAAAATGAGCTTCTCAGAGTGGCAGTGTCTCTTAGAAGCAAAGATGGGTAGAGGATCACCAATTCCCCCAATGTTGTGCAGATAGATAGTGGAGCAATATCAGAAAGGTGTTTCCCAGAGAAAAATTGCAAAGAGTTTTAAGTTATCATCATCTACAGTGCATAACATCATCCAAAGATTCAGAGAATCTGAAACTATCTCTGCGTGTAAGGGTCAAGGCCGTGATGTTCGGGCCCTTGAACGGCACTGCACCACAAACAGGAATGCTGCTGTAAGGGAAATCACAGAATGGGCTTAGCAATACTTCCAGAAACCATTGTCGGTGAACACTATCCACCGTGCCATCCGCCGTTGCCAGCTGAAACTCGACAGTACAAAGAAGAAGCTATTTCTAAACAGGACCTAGAAGTGCAGGCATTTTCTCTGGGCCAGGGTTCATTTGAAATGGAGTAAGGGAAAGTGGAAAACTGTTTTCTGGTCAGAAGAATCACGATTTGAAGTTCTTTAAGGAAAAATAGGACGCCATGTCATCTGGACAAAAAGGTCAAGGACAACCCAAGTTGTTATCAGCGCTCAGTTCAGAAGCCTGCATCTGTGATGGTATGGGGTTGCATGAGTACATGTGGCATGGGCAGCTTGCACATCTGGAAAGGCACCATCAATGCAGAAATGTATATTCAGGTTCTAGAACAACATATGCTCCCATCCAGATATTTTTTCTTTCAGAGAAGAAATTGCATTTTTCAACATGATAATGCCAAACCACATGCAGCATTAATTACAACATCATGGCTGCAGAGCAAAAGGATCCGGGTATTGAAATGGCCAGCCTGCAGTCCAGATCTTTCACCTATAGAGAACATTTAGCGCATCATAAAGAGCAAGGTTGCAACAAAGAAGGCCTGAGACAGTGGAACAGTTAGAGGCCTATATTAGACAAGAATGGGACAGCATTCCTATTTCTAAACTTGAGAAACTTGTCTCCTCAGTCCCCAGACGTTTGCAGACTGTTGTAAGAAGAGGGGATGCCTCAAAGTGATTTAAATGGCCTTGTCCCAACTTTTTTTTAAATTTGTTGACACCATGGAATTTAAAATCAACATATTTCACCCTCAAAACAATACATTTTCTCAGACTTGTCATCCATGTTCTATTCTGAATAAAATATTGAAATTTGGCAATTCCACATCATTGCATTCGGTTTTTATTCACAACTTGTATAGTGTCCCAAATTTTTTGGAATCCGGTTTGTGTAATGTGATAGCTTAAATAGATAGAATATAATGTTTTAAGTAGTGAATCGGCAGAATTTATGTACTGATAGCTAGAATAATACTAATATATCTATATAACCATTTTAAATATAGAACACTAAAAGCACCATGTGAGATATCTACATCTGGTAGGTATTGTACAATACAATACAAAATACAGAAGTATTGGAAAATGTGACCAGCTGTGAAAAATAGTCATGTTAAAAATAAATAAATAAAATACTGCACAGGTCCTGTTTAAGGTTTTATTAAATTGTTTTTATTTTATTTTTTGTTTCATGAAATTAGCCAAACTTGGTAATCATGATAATTATGCCTTCTCTGATTCAAAAGATCCAAACACCTCTTGTCTTTTTTCCACTGATCCACCAGCCAGTGGTTTGTGATCTCAGGAAAATTGGAAGGACACCCACTCTGCCAGCATGAAAGTTTGTGCCAATACAAAATGCTTGCTTCCAAGCATTGTAGTGCTGCATTCAGTCATTCTTGGCTCTTGTTAATAATAATAAAAATAATAATTAATTAATTAATTTTCTGAACCACTTAATCCTAATTAGTCTCGGGGAGGCTGGCTCTCATCTCAGTTGACTCTGGGTGAGGGCAGAGTACACCCCAGACAGTTTTTCAGGCTATCGCAGGGCTAACAACAACAATTATTATTATTATTATTATTATTATTATTATTATTATTGTTGTTGTTGTTGTTCTTATGATGATAATTATTATTAAAATGCTAGCATTGCATTTGTTGACATTTTAATAAAACATTTTATTGCCAACATCCAGAAAGAGAGTAAGGAACAGAAATTAAGCATGGTTGTGCCTTATAGAAAGGAGGCTTTATCAATCTTAGGACTACAGCTGACTTGCTTTTAGTAAATTGAATTCTAATTTGTGTACATTGGACATTGCATTTAGCCTGTTAATCATATAGATTGGGATTGGGAGGCAGGCAGTTCAATGGTTATTCCAGTAATGTAATAGGTATGGTATTCTTTTAGATAAAAATGTCCATGATTATATATGAGGGAGAGGGTTGGCTTTCCTCTTTGTACCTTTTGAATGAGCAGCCAAATTTTGGCAGGACTATTAATAATTAGCTGCCTGTAGCTGGCGTGCTGAGGAGAAGTGTCTCTCCACCATCTGTTGTCCTGTCAGTTATGACACAAGCCTCTCTTGGAATCTTTTCCCTGAACAGTCAATATTTTGCCAGCCTCGCTGCATTCTGCTATACGCTGATGTTCAAGACTAAATTCTGATTGGAATAAATATCCTGAAAAACTGCATTTTTTTGACAGTGTATTTAAATGTGAGTTCACAACAGTGACAAATCATGAGGGTAGCATAGGCACTTGGTAACTATTTTTTATGATTTGGATCAAGCCATAAAAATCTACACAAACACAAAGACCCCTTTCCTTCTTCTGGACACTACTGATATAGGAGAGGTAAAGCATTTGATGCAGCTTTTTCTGTAAGGTGAAATAGAGGCTATGGCCTTCTTTCAGTTCTTCCACGACCTTGTTTTTTGTGGTGTTAGTCGGTGGATTACGGTTGGAAGCTGGCTGTAAGGAGGTCAGTAGCACAGCCCTAGACTCTGTGTCGAGGTCGAGTACAGTGATTTACGAAAGACCATCTTGAATACAATATAGCAATCAGGGATCGTGATTTTAAGCAGTGGGTTATTGGGGCTTCAAAAAGGATCGACCTTTGAGTTGCAGTGGCCCATACTACAGCTTTCAGGCCGAGCATTGAGATTACGTAAGCTCAGGTTGTATTTGGTCTTAAAGGCAAGGTGTCAAAAAAAATTCTGTCGATTCAATTGATGGTTTGAATGAAAATGTTATCTCAAGTGTATTGACAATATTTTTATTTAACTTAAATATTGTACTATAAGGAACCATCAAAAGCTGTGCATCACAGTACTTTACCTTACATGAAAGGTGGACTGACATCAGGTGGGTGTGTGGTGAGACATGGAGCATCATGCATGTGCACTGCATAATTTCTGCGGGACATAGGGAAATCTGTGTAGGTATTTCACTTTGGTAAGTGTGTGCTGTAGTTCAGTAAAGTGTGGTTTGATGTGAACAGTTCTTATGCAAGGTAAAGGTGGCTGATTGCCTTTAATTTCAAGAAATAGTAAGAACTCTCGTCTGAATCCTGGGTTCTTTGAAGGACCTTTACCATGTTTGTCAGGTTGGGTGATGTGAAGTCTGTTATGTGATATGGACGTGACAATACTGGAATTTTGTGGTTTACCGTATTTTCCGGACTATAAGTCGCACCGGAGTATAAGTCGCATCAGCCAAAAATGCACGATAAAGAGGAAAAA
>JAQNCB010000013.1:21903883-21915300 GCA_030068295.1 Euristhmus nudiceps
AGTCGCACTGTTGTATAAGTCGCACCCCTGGCCAAACTATAAAAAAACTGCGACTTATAGTCCGGAAAATACGGTAATAATAAACTAATAGATTTTTATTTGTTGGACCCTTTTTGTCTCAATTTGGTCATTTGCCAATTCACACCTTCTGACTAACTTTCTCCTATCCAATGAGGTGACAGCTACCAAACATTTGTTTCTTTCAAAAAATGTTTAGCCATCTAACTAATCTTTTTAGAATAGCTACAGACAATATATCACATTGGAACATAAGACATGTGAAGAAAACTTATAACTGTCCTCTCCAGCATACATTAGCCGAGTTAGACACTTATAGTAGTGAAAATTGCTTTAATCTTTTAATATAGATTTAGGCATTGCCTAAAAGCAGAGCGGCCAAATGATATCTCTGTTAAATGGTGTCTGAGGCTGCTTTTATGACAGTAGCATGGCTCCATTAAGGTTTGTATCTACTTCAGCCCTGAAATAAAGAAATAAGTAAGTCTCTCCTGCATTTCCGGACTATGGTGTTGTGCAAAAGCAGAAAGGCTTAACATCGAGTTATCTTTTCACTACCTTTCATTATCTGATTTCTGTGTTCATTTGTATCACCTGTCTTGTTTAATTCTCCATTTAACCAGTTCATGTTCTGTGTTACTGTTCATGTTTGGTGTTTTGTTTGTCAAAAGCTTGTCTGCCTACTTGAGTTCGAATGAATAAATAAGCTTCGTTTTTTGGGTTTCAGTTTCCGTATGAATAACTCCATTTTTTTATGACTGTCCATCATGATGCCAATCAGCAATACATAACAGCCAATCAGCATTGATGTGGCATCCTTATTGCAATTCTTGTGGCCCGAACATAAGACAACCATCAAAGTCATACGGCATGCCTGTGAAAAGACACAAGATAATAAATTTGTTGCATGGGTTACCAATTTCTTGAATAGGATTGAGGCTCATTTTCACCTTGTGTAAATACATGTTTATTTTTTACTTTTAATTTTTGATGAATAATATTAATTAGTCCTGCCTGTGGGACTGTCTCGACTGCAGAGTTTGTTCAGGAGTATACACACAAGCAAAATAAATATTACTGAACAGATTTGCTACCAAAAATCTTTGTTTGACTATTACACTATCCCAGTATTATTATTCCAGATATTGTAATTCAGTATAGCTTGCTTTGTTCTCTCCTCAGGAAACTGCATAGTGACACGAAAACTTTTGGCTGCGAGTTCTGCGGGAAGCATTTTTTGGATAGCTTACGGCTGCGGATGCACATGCTGTCACACTCAGGTATTTCACACTATCACAGACGATTTCTCTTTTTAGGATTTTACCAATAAAGTAAACCTACTGATAATTTAGAAGATGACAATGTGCAATAAATCATCAGGATATTAATATTGAGTACCCTTTACATAAAATCTTCTTAGTCCCCAGCATCAAATTAACATGGCATCTGTCATTTAGTTTTATTGAGTAGCCTTCAGCTTCCCATTTTACTCAGTACTATCAAGTATTTACACAAGATAAAAACAATGCCCTTTGGTCAAGCGGATGGCAAGTATTAATTTGTCACTGGTCAGTCATGACATTCAATGCAGAAATTGAAGCAAACAACAGTAGTCTGGTTTATTATTATTTTTTAATAAGTAAAATTCATCCTAAAATTACATAATGAAAAAGGTACCACCGGAGACCACATCTAAAATAATTTTTTTTAAACGTCCATGCAAATTGAATTGTCTGAATTATGACATATAAATATGATGCGGGGATGAGTCAGCAAAATAATAAAAAAATATATTTGGAATTTTTGGTGTTCAGTGAGTTCAGTATGCAAGTTCTGGCAAATTGACTACACTTGTTTTTATATGAATAAATACCAGTCAAAGGTTTGTGTACACAAGTAATTGTGTTTAAACATTTAAATGATATATATCAAGAAAATTGTTAAAAAGAATTGTTACTTATGTTTCATGCCATGCTATCGACAAAGTACCAACTCAAAGTTCAAATAGTAGGGCTTGCGATAAAGATCTTCCATCCAAAGTAGATGGACTTCTTTGCTCATCATGGTTTGTCCATCACCAACACCATGTTCCAACATAAGGGTGTTCATAAGTGCACTTGGCACCAGGACATCCTAGGACGCAGTTCGATGATTGACTTTGTAGTCGTGTCACTGGACTTGTAGCTGCATGTTCTGGACACTCTGGTGAAGAGAGGAGCTAAGCTGTCAACTAATCACCACCTGGTGGTGAGCTGGCTCCAATGGCAGGGGAGGCCACCCTTCAGACCTGGCAGGCCCAAACGTTTAGTGAGTGTCTCCTGGGAACATTTGGCGGAGTCTCCTGTCAGAGGGGCCTTTAACTCCCACCTCCGGCAGAACTACAACCACATCCCAAAGAAGGCAGGAAACATGGAATCCGAATGGGCCATGTTTTGTGCATCCATTGTTGAGGCGGCAGCCCATAGCTGTGGCCAGAAAGTCATCGGTGCCTGTAGTAGCGGTAACCCTCGAACCCGGTGATGGACGCCTGAGGTGAAGAGGGCTGTCCAGCTGAAAAAGGAGTCCTATCAGGCCTCCTGTGGGACTCCCGAAGCAGCAGACAAGTACCGGCATGCCAAACGTGCTGAAGCTTGAGCTGTTGCCAATGCAAAATCTCGGGCATGGGAGGAGTTCGGTGAGGGCCTGAAAAATGACTATCGGTTGGCCTCGCAAAGGTTCTGGACCACCATCAGGCGCTTCAGGAGGGGGAAGCAGTTCTCCACAAATACTGTTTACAGTGGAAGTGGGGAGCTGCTCACCTCGACTGGGGATGTTGTTGGGAGGTGGAAGGAATACTTCGAGGACCTCCTCAATCCAACCAACATGCCCTCTGTGGAGGAGGAAGACCCTGTGTGTTTGAGTGGGGGTCCACACATCACTGGGGCTGAGGTCGCTGAGGTAGTCAAAAACTTGGGCTCCGGGGGTGGATGAGATCCACCCCAAATATCTCAGGGCTCTGGATGTTGTAGGAGTGTCTTGGTTGGCACATCTCTGCAATATTGCGTGGTCATCGGGGGCCGTACCCTTGGATTGGCAAACCGGGGTGGTGTTCCCCCTTTTCAAAAAGGGGGATCGGAGGGTGTGTTTCAATTATCGTGGAATCGCACTCCTCAGCCTACCCGGGAAAGTCTATGCAGGAATACTGGAGAGGAGGATCCGACCGATGGTTGAACCTCGGATTCAGGAGAAACAATGTGGTTTTAGTCCCATCCGCGACACTCTCGACCAGCTCTATACACTCTACAGGATCCTGGAGGGGCATGGGAGTGTACCCAATCTGTCCACATGTGTTTTGTGGATTTGGAGAAGGCTTTCGACCGTGTCCCTCGGGCTATCTTGTGGGGGTGTGCTCCGGGAGTACCGTGTACTGGACCCATTGCTACGGGCCATTCGGTCTCTGTACCACCGAAGCCAGAGCTTGATCTGCATTGGTAACAGCAGGTCGAATTCGTTTCCAGTGAGGGTTGGAGTCTGCCAAGGCTGTCCTTTGTCACCGATTCTATTCATAATTTTTATGGACAGAATTACTAGGCGCAGCCTTGGGGTTGAGGGGTTCTGGTTTGGTGGCCATAATATCTCATCTCCACTTTTTGCAGATGATGTTGTCCTTTTGGCTTCATCAAGCCGGGACCTTCAGCTCTCATTGGAGCGATTCGCAGTGGAGTGCAAAGCGGCCGGGATGAGAATCACCACCTCAAAGTCAGAAGTCATGGTTCTCAGCCAGAATAGGGTGGAATGCACCCTCCAGGTCTGGAATGAGGTTCTGCCCCAATTGGAGGAGTTTAAGTATCTCGGGGTCTTTGTTCACGAGTGAGGGAAGAATGGAGCGGGAGATCAATAGGTGGATCGCTCCAGCCTTTGCTGTAAAGCGGAGCTTGTACCGGTCCGTTATGGTGAAGAGGGAGCGGAGCTGCAAGGCAAATCTCTCAATTTACCAGTTGATCTATGATCCAACCCTCATCTATGGCCACGAGCTTTGGGCAGTGACCGAAAGAACAAGATCGCGGATACAAGCGGCTGAAATGAATTTCTTTCGCAGGGTGGCAGGGCTCTCCCTTAGAGATAGGGTGAGAAGCTCAACCGACCAGAAGAAGCTCTGAGTATAACCGCTGCTTCTCCGTGTTGAGAGGAGCCAGTTAAGGTGGCTCGGGCATTTGGTTAGAATGCCCCTGAACGGACCTCATTGCTTAGGCTGCTGCCCCTGCGACGCGACCCAGGATCAAGCGGAAGAAGATAGTTATGATGATGATTTTGTGTTACATACAGATTTATTCCTCTTTGTTACTACAGTTATGTGTATAAAGTAGTTGTCTCACCGTCTTTGAAACAATGGTTTATGAATTTACGGTCAATATCGAAGGAAATAACCTGGACTACATTGAAATATGTTGAAATTTGGGGATTGTGAACGTCACACTTTATTGTACCAGTCTCAGAGAATGACCCATATATATATATATATATACACCCACATATATACAGTGATCCCTCGCTATATCGCGCTTCAGGTTTTGCGGCTTCAGTGCATCGTGGAATTTTAAAAAATATTCATAGAAAATAAAAGTAAGCAAATATGGAAAAAAAGTTCATGAAACCTCCACAAGAGGTCCCTACTGACTCGGATTCGGTGGGAAATTTGTCTCGACCAATCAGCTTGCGAGATTTCACAGGGCACATCCCAAACGAAGTCAGTAGTGAGCTAGCGGCTTGTCTCTTCACTCTTTCTCTATAGAATAGGGAAATAGTTAAGGGAACGTCGTCAAGGTCAGTACCGACACTGGTTTGGGACTCGGTTTGAGACTCTGCTCTGAAATAACAGCATTCGTGTTTCAGAAAAGGCATTTCTTACACTTTATTTACATCTATCTATCATGCACTTGCAGATGAAGCGATGAACTGTAGTGACTGACAGTGGTTTTCTGAAGTGTTCCTGAGCCCATGTGGTGATGTCCTTTACACACTGATGTCGGTTTTTGATGCAGAACCACCTGAGGGATCGAAGGTCACAGGCATTCAATGTTGATTTTCAACCTTGTCACTTACGTGCAGTGATTTCTTCAGATTCTCTGAACGTTTTGACGATATTACGAACCGTAGATGATGAAATCCCTAAAATTCTTGCAATAGCTCGTTGAAGAATGTTGTTTTTAAACTGTTCGACAATCAGCTCACGCATTTGTTCTCTAAGTGGTGACCCTCACCCCATCTTTCTTTGTGAATAACTGAGCATTTCAGGGAAGCTGCTTTTATATCTAACCTGTTCCCAAATAGCCTGTTCACCTGTGGGATGTTCCAAATAAGTGTTTGATGAGCATTCCTCAACTCTCTCAGTCTTTTTTGCCACTTGTGCCAGCTTTTTTGTTGCAGGCATCAAATTGTGTTGCAGGCATCAAATTCCAACTGAGCTAATATTTGCAAAACATTACGTTTACCTGTTCACTGTTCGAACATTAAGTAACTTGTCTTTGCAGTGCATTCAATTGAATATAGGTTGAAAAGGATTTGCAAATCAGTGTATTCTGTTTTTATTTACGATTTACACAATGTGCCAACTTCACTGGTTTTGGGGTATTGTACCAGTCTCAGAGAATGACCCATGTACATATATGTGTGTGTGTGTGTGTGTGTGTGTGTGTGTGTGTGTGTGTGCTTTTATGAATTATTACTCAGCAAAGTGTTAAAAAAAACCTTGAAATAGCTTCATAGTTTTTTTTTTGAAAAGATAAAATCATGATATTATTTATATGTGTAATCTTAAATTTTCACTAACACATCTTGGTGTGCAGGATTTTCCGAAACATCATCTGGTTTATTTGTTTTTCTGTAGTGGAAAAAAAAAAAAATTATTTCGTAATCTTCCATAACAGATGCTGCCCATTACCAACCTGATAACAACTCCTAAATAAACCCAGAAGTGACAGATATCCACAGGTACAAAGCAGTGTGCAGTCATGAAAGTTTCAGTGTAAACAAGTGAGGAAATCTGCTCCTGAAATGCATTTTCTGCAAGTTGTAATTTGCCCCATTTTCTTGCCCAGTAGTGTATTTCGCATTATGGCACTGGGAAATTTCACTGTGTATCCTCTGTCTTGTCTGTGTCCTGAATGTAAAATTTCATTTTTTAGCATAAATTGTGATTTTGACAATGTTATCATCATCAATATGACAAATTATTGTTTTTATGAATATAACCTTTGAGTTAATACATGAAAACTGTGGACATTGATTGTAGACTAGCTATGCTAACCTCCCAAAACCTCCAGCAATCCATTTAATGCTATCTAGCCAGCTAGCATATTTGTCTTACCAGTATGAGAACCTCCAAACCACCCAACATATTCTCTTTACTGGAGCTTCATAACAGAACATAACATGCTTGGTTATGCCCCTCCCTGGTTGGTGGTGGTCATGTGATAGGCAATACCTGACAGGTAAGACTTGGCTACAACTTAATTTTTTTCTGACAAGTTTTCACAAAGTATATCAAGCTCAAATCAATGTTGTGTTGTAGTATTAGCATGACTGTGACCTATCTGCGTTGTATGCTGATGCCCACAGTATTGTAAGAACATGTAATGACACTTCTAGTAAGTTCAAACTATGAACAGGATAGAACTTCAGGTAGGGATGTGTACTTTCTCAGGTATTATTTAACGTAGTCTTGGACTGGTCCATCAAGGATCCAGAGAGAGGTAAAGTAGGCATTAACAACTTCATTGTCGACCTGGAGTATACAGATGGCATTACTAGCACACAGCCTGATGAAGCCTTATACCAGGAACTGCTTTTCCACATATCTGAAAACATGCTTGGGCTGACCATAAAGTCTGCAAAGACCTAAGGTATGGCTTTGTACCACCCACCCATAGCACTCTTTGTCAACAATATCTCTATCGAAAATCTGAATTCACCTACCTTGGTTCTGTCACTCACAATTCCAAAGTAGCATCCCCTTTAGACATTGTTGCATACCTCTTCAAAACTGTCTACATCTGGCCAGCTCAGAAGCAAACTATACACAAGAACTGACTTCTCCATTAAAATAAAAGTGAAGGTGTTTGATGCAGCAGTCATTTCAACAGTGCTTTACAGCAGTAGAACCTAGACTTGCAAACTTGCACACTTTGCAAAGCAGGAAGTTTTACACATATCCTGCCTTTAGAATACTGTCAATGGGAACATCTGTGAGAATCTGAAAAATTATGAAAGTAAGATACCATTGGGCCAGACAGGTAAGTGCCAGCGTGCACCATCATCCTCTCTGATACTGTGGCCATGTCACTTCATCACTAGAGGATGACCTGTATAAAGAACACGAATTCCAAAAAGGGGATGGGCTTAGCTGACCAATAGGCTAAGCGTGATGGCTCCAACTAGCTAACTAACCAACTAACTAACTGAATGACTAACAACAACCTAATCACTGATGCTGATACTGAGGACAACAGCCTGTGATATTGCTAAATAAATGCATCTTCATAGATGATTGAGGAGTATTAAATAGACTCTCTTCCTGTTCCGTTGGCCATATCTTGTTTCCTGCTTCCATAATTTTCCCCACAAATTCCAAAAATATTTTTCTTTGTTGCCTTCTTTGATATTTTTAATTAATATTTGTATATTTTTCATGAAAATTTGTGGTTTCCCTTCTAAAATAGCAATGCCTGTAACCCCTGTTCAGGAAGCTGAATGAATAACTGTAGTTTGGTACATCTATATAAAATCTCTTCCTCTTGCACCTGTTCATGTATACCAAGTGCAGAAGAGAGAAGAATCAGAAATATGTGAAGAATTTGTCAGAGCACAGGCTCTCTCTCTCTCTCTCTCTCTCTCTCTCTCTCTCTCTCTGTCTCTCTCTGTCTGTCTGTCTGTCTGTCTGTCTGAGAGAGCACTGTTGTTTTGAGATCACTGGCAGCGTTCCAGCTCTTCCCTCGCTCTGATGACATCATCAGCTGCCTGCAGGTCTGGATGTTCTGCCAGCATTCCACTGCGTTTATGATTGCTCGCAGATGTGTGTCCAGGAACATACTGTACCCAAATCCCTAAATTAATCAAACTTGAGTGCTCTCCAAGCCACTGCTCTCTGAAAAGGCATAAGCACTGAAGTGGGAAGGAGGTGGAGGAGGGTGGAGGGTGGAGGGGAGGCCTAAGCACACAAAAACAAAAACAGAAAGCAGGAGGGGAAAACAGAAAGACAGAAAAGGGGACAGCAGGCCTTTTGAGAACTGGTTCACTAGATAACAGTGGATTGCCTGAGTTCTGTTACTGCATGATGTAATAGATCAGTGTCTGTGTATATGCATGTAGGATATTAATATAATATATTGAAAGACATGTTCCGATGCCAGTTTGTCACTTTTTAATTAATTGGCCTTAAGTACTTTGTCACTAAACTAAGACTGTGATAATATGCAGTTTTGAAATACCTATAAATTATGGATCCACAGATGTCTTACAATATTCAGTGAGTCTATACAAATCACTATGCAGCTAAAAAGCAGCAGTCATGGTAATGCTAATATAGAGCATGGAAAAATATACTTACAAGTACAACAATTATTTGATCATCAAAGATAAGTGATTTATTCTAGAATGCTGTTGTCCATAGAATATGTGTTTGAATATAGGTTTGATGTAACCCTGTAAACGGGTAGTGTTACCAAAAAACAAAAAAAAAATAATTTTTAAAGTTATTGCGGTTTTCTGAATGCTCAAGTATAGTCAAACATTCACTTACGTTACTCCTTCATTTGCATTCATTCTATTAATTACTGTGTGCGTCAAAAATAAAAACTGAGGCACAAGTTTGTGGAAAATCAGGCAGTGTGGTTGAACGCTGTTTTTTCGAGTATTTCAGGGCCAAAATCTTCTCATATCATTTTAGCACAATGTAATTGTTAACCACTGAGGTACTCAGCAGCTACGAAAATAAAAGTAATGTGTTGATCATTTGACTATAAATGCACACACTGACTTTTTTAATTTCATTCCCAACTTATAATTATGTGTTCGTTGATCTTATTCCTATCTATTTTTTCTGTTCATGGTTCTACTCTTTAATATGCCCCTATAACTCCTGATTATTTCCAAGTGGCAGAAGTGTTTTTTGTTTTTTTTTTTTTTTCCATGAGCCAGATTTGAGATTCAGTACATATCAGGTTGCTTTCTTTCCTTTTTTTTTTTTTTTTTTTTTTTTTAAACAGACTGTTTTGATGGAAGGTTATTGCATCAAATTGCGACCATTGAGGACATTTTAGGAAATCTTCGTCTTTTTTTAAGAACCATATAGTGCAGTGTGTTTTGCTTCAAAAAGGCCATTTCATTTTATCATTTCTTCATAACTTCAGGAGAAAAAGAATTATTGCCTGCTTTAGCTATGCAGATTTTTGGCATCCTAATTTTGTTTTGAAAATGACAGCATGTTTGATCACATACAGCTGAGTCTGTTTTATTTATTAATAAGACAGTAAAAATAGAACAACTGGAGTGCATGCTGAGTATGTTTTGCTTGTTGTTTATGATGAGTTGAAAAGCACACGTGCAGCTGTGGTTTGCTTTTTGGAGGCAGCAGTACAAGAATTAAATGTAAAATGGAATGTGGGGGAGAGGCTAAATTTAGGCACTAGCTGGCTGGCTTCCTCAAGTTTGTGGGTGTTTTGATGACTCATAATAAAGCTATTTAAATGCAGCTCAATGAAATTAGATACTTGAGAAGATTTAGATCATTAAAGATTTTATTATTATTATTTAGCTGTAGGGTAGTGGGTTGCTTCTGGGTGGGGTTTGAGATGGTGGAAGTCCCCATTCGAATTCCTGTGTGCTGTATTCAAAGAATAGATTAGGGGTGTTAGAATCCCTTTATGGCAGTTCAATTTAAAAGTTTATTGGATTTAAAACCTTCTCTGAATCCTAAAAATGGCACAATAGTCTGTGATTAGTCATTAGTACTGATGCACACAGTGAAGCAGACGCAAATCCCCGTCTGAAATTCTCTGACTTTCAATCTTACTTATTCGGCTACTACATACTACTACTACTACTACTACTAATAATAATAATAATAGTAATAATAATAATAATAATAATAAAATAATAATAAAAATAAAAATCAATAATAACAATAATAATATTGTTGTTATAATAACAACAACAATAATAATAATAATAATAATTATTATTATTATTATTATATTATTATTATTATTATTATTGGCTTTTTGGGACTGCTATCTCCTGCCAAAGGCACAGACTGTAAGCAGAATTCTGATTGAAGAAGCATTCATTTGAAGAACAACAAATGGTAATGTGGCCTTTTTGTGTTTAATTGGAGTTTATGCAGAAACACTCAGCTCAATAAAGAGCACTTTTTTAAGAGTGTTACTTGACTCAGTGGAGCACACCACATTCTCCAAATTAGGGATATTTCATGGCCTACTTCACTGTTTGTGTGGTAGACTAGGCCAACCCTACAGGTGTCTGGGACATCTTTTAATAGACCCATCTATAGCACATGCAGGTTTGAGGGAATGAGACACATCATTATTAGATTGCACCAGATTTCTTTCACTACCTTTAAATCCAATCCTCACATGACTTTCACTCAAATGAATTACAGTCTATGTGGCAGAAAAATGTGCAGATATGCATTAATAATAAAATAATAAGAATAATCAGATATTACATGTATATCCCGTGAAATTTGCATGTTCTCCCGATGTTTGCATGGGTTTCCTCTGGGTACTCTGGTTTCTTCCCACAGTCCAAAAAGATGCACAGTAGGCTAATCAGCTGTTCCTCCCTGCGACCCTAATCAGGATTAAGCAGTTCAGAAAATCAATGAATGAATTTATTTACCAAGGTTGCTTTACAAAGAAATGGAAGGAATGTGTTGATGCTCATAATTTTATTATAAGCCTTCCGTAATGACTGTTTAATTTGATACCTTCAGCACACATTTACATTTACAGCATGTTGCATACCCTTATCAGGTGAGTCCTGGGTATGGCATCCAGGCTTTCGTTTGGGAGTTCTGAAGTTGTGGGGAGAGTGGAGCTACCCGTTAGTCACCATTGTTTCCAGGTCCAACTTGACATGGTCTGATAAAACCTGTTCTGGCCTAAAACTACATCTCCACTGCCTCCAGTTCTCTAACTATGTAACTATATACATAGAGTGGCTTGCATTATTGCAATATTTCAAGCATTATTTAAGTGTAAGAAATTTAGCATTTCATTGTTGCATTTAAATTCTTGCAAAAAAAAAAGTATGTGTGTATGTATATGTGTGTGTGTGTGTATATATATATAGTGTGTAGAGAATAAGTTCAAAAACAGATAAGTGCCATTGTTTTAATCATGGGA
>JAQNCB010000013.1:22130874-22147575 GCA_030068295.1 Euristhmus nudiceps
GGCATTTAATCCACAGTAATAGGATGATGTTACAGCAAGATAATCCATTCCATAACTTCCATTTACCAGGAACAGTTTAGCAATGCCAAAAAAAGTGTCCAAGATTTGGCTAATCACAGGTAGGCGATTTGTCTTAACTGACAGCCAACAAACAGTAGAGTCCGTTTAAGAAAAACACAAACACAGGAATGAAACGAATAAAACTAGTGTACACATGAGTTTATACGTTAAATACTACAAAACATTAAATCAAAAAATGTTGAGATCAGACAGAGCAGCTCTCATGAGAACGTTGTAGACTAAACCTACACTCTTCCCACGTGTTGTCTTAGGCCAGCTACGGTGTGCGTCAAGGGACATAAATACGTTTTTAAAAAAAAAAACAAAACGTTTGCATCACTGCATTAAGTACAAGACGAGTTCCCAACTCCCCCGGATCGTCAAGATGAGTTCAGGGCTAGTTAAAGACCAGTTCAACACTCGGTCAGGACATTTTGTCAGGACCAGAATTTTGAAGATTTCAAAATTCTCGTCACGACATGGCAAGACGTCACGACGGTATCAGGACTAGTTCACGACGGTTCAAAACTAGTTCGCGACTTGCCAAGACTCGAGTCGTGCCAAGTCTAGACACAAAGTCGTGCAGGTGTCAGAGTGCCTTATGAGGTATCACTCAGTGACAAACACTGTAACTTTTCCATTCACTGAATATTCTTCATACACAGGCACATGACTGCTTGCATATCTCTCTCTCTCTCTCTCTCTCTCTCTCTTTCTTTCTCTCTCTCTCTGTAAACAACACAGACAGCACCAGTGATTACACACAGGTGAAGTTCATCATGTCACCTGATGGTGCAACCTGACACCTGTCCATCGGCAGAAGGTACTCGATCATACCCTTGCTGCCGTGGGTGTATATACACATTGTTATGTTGAACTGATGTATAAGCATGGCACTGTATAAACATGCACAGGTGTGCTGGATGAATGGGCTAGGTTTTAGCCAAACATTTGATGTTTTACAGTATGGAAGTTATGTATTAAGATGTCACAGGAAAATCTATTAGGGGCATCCTTGTTAGACAACTATGTAGATAGGAATCTGTATGAAGTAAAATGAACTAACTCTAGCCAGATAAGGTGCATAAGGATTTATTAAAGCCCCAACAGCACTTGGCTGAGTTAAGACGCTGGTTTATATTCCTTTTCTTTTACACCTGATGATCATGGTGGTGATAACTTCGGTATGGCTTATTGATTAATAATATAAGTGCTTAAAATTAATTGTATGCATGTTTTAAAAATGACTTTTAGTTTAGTATTTTGCTTAATATATAATTTAATGTATAATTTTGTATATTATTAAATAATTTATTCAAGTGAAATATTGATACAACATCATTAGATTACTCAATTTAATGTATTGCTTTTCTGCTATGATTGTTTTTTGAGTGTGTTACTGTGTTTATTGTCATCTCAAGTCTTATTATTATATCTGATCTAATTTCTATGTTCAGTGTAAGCAAGGCAAAAGAGGTCTCTGAGCAGTCAGGAAGTGTGGCTTTTCTGTCAGTGCACTATGGTTAGCATACCACTGTGGTGTACTTATAGATCCAAATTTACTGACGTAACTGGTTGAAGCCTTATATATAAATCCACCTTCTGGTATTTATGTATCTTCATGTTCAATTGTCTGTTGCCTTTTTGCATATTGAAATAGTTCATTGCCACATACCCATCCACATTTGACTGAGGGAACAGGTGATACACAGCTGGTTTACTTGCATTTCTTAATTTAGCCATATGAAAAGTAGCAAACCAAAGTTTTTATCAGATTCACATGACACCACTAGCTTCAAGTGTAACATTGGGGTGTGATTCACTAATGTGAGCTCCATATTTTTACATGTAAATAATCTGTTTTGGATGAACTATTGTTGATGAACTGCCAGTTTAGTCCTTTGTCTCAGAAACATTAGGTGACTTTGACCTTAAAGGGAAGCCATAACAACCTGTTGGGGTTTCACTTCACTCGTTGATAAAGCCACTGTAAAAGAGAGCTTTCGACACCTGTCTCACAGGCCTTAATGCACTCACACAGTGAGTGAACATACTAATGTTTCGCTGTCCGTAAGGGAAGTGATTGCTCTGAGTCAGGTTCCAGGAGTCATTTGTAACAGCCATATTTAGCATTGTTGCATCTACAGCTATGATTACATGCCAATTTTTTATATTAAGTTTTCCTTATACCCTTACTTTACATTGTGCACTAAATATCATTAATAGATATTAACCTTGTGTGATGTTAAGCAAGTCCCATATAAATATTAATTGAATCTAATTTATATTGTGGAAGTTCACCTAAATAAGCAAATATAATTCCACGGAATTGTTGATTTTGTTTTTCAACTCTCCTGTGTAAACATTAATTTGTTTTTCATTTGGGAATTTTTGTCAATTACTAATTTGAAACATGTTACGTTAATTGACTGTTGATGTCATTTTACTCACAAATTGGATAAACACATATTGAGAAGTTGATTATTTGTTTTAATAAAACAACAACAAATCCCACCATTTAATATGCTTGTTTGTTATTTACTTTGCTAAATATTACTTCAGGTTCACATTTTTTGTTAACTTCAATGTAAAGCATAATGTACACCAAAGTATTCTGAAAAGAATGAAAGTTTAGCTATAAATATGCCGTAATGTTCATCCTCTTGTTTCTTTTACTGGGGCAGCAGATATGACACACTTTCTCATGGTTTAAATCATTCTTTGCTAATTATCTCATCAGTGAACATGCATCAGGTCAGACAGCATTAATTATCCTAGATATACAACATTCACCACGAACAGGTCCCTGTTGGACACGAGGCAGTTTAGGCACCAGTAATATGAGTAAGAGAAGAACTTGCATAAAAACTACATCTAGTGGTTAAACTGAGAAATAAGCTCCTTAAATTAACTTAAACTTTTTAATTCAAATTTGCTATCATTTACTTTATTTTTTGTTTATGTGATATGGAGTAGTATATAGGGATACTTTACAGACCTAAATAGTGAGTATGTTAATTGATAAAAAGGTTTTTAAACATCAAGTTGCTCTTCTCCGGAAAAAGATGGTCTTTTTAAAGGAAATATGATTAATTGATCATGGATGACCATTTTCAATTCTCTTATTTTAAAATCTTACTATGGAAGGAAACAGAGTACTCATCACTTCTCCCACGTGGCTTAACCATTTCCACACACACTTGTAAAAGCATCAGAAATGTATTTTATTCTTTTTCACTCATTTTTGTTCAATGTTTTCCATTTGGTCACTGATTATGTTAACAAGCTGTTTACAGGCCCCAGCATGTCATATCTTTTTGTTTGTGAGTCACATCATGGAACGCACAGAGTATCACTTCTTGGCTCTGTAGCTTGATGTCCACCCACACAGTTTTAGTCGGCTCAAGCAAAACCCCCCTCCCATGATAAGCCACGTGAAACAAGAAAAAGAGAAAGTGTTACAATATGCCAAAAAAAAAATCACTGTACTTTATATTTTTCCCTGTATAATACTGTATATGCTTCTCTTTGAGGGGTTAGAATTAATTTGGCAGTAAATGAGTGTGGAAAATCATGCTACAGTGGGGGGAAATATCAGTTTATTGCTCACCAGACATTTCTATTCTCTTCGAATGAAATCTGTAGGATATTTATTTATATGATGCTTAGATCTGTCCATGCTGATTGCAGGTTGAAGGCACTGGTTTCTACAGGAGGCAGGAATGTCCAACTTGCATGTGACTGGTAAGACCCCATTTATTTCCTTTTAATGCTGTAAACAATTACGCAAAAATACATACCACCCTAAAATTTGGTTCCTTCCTACTGTGTTCTGCTGCCTCCTGCTGGCAGTGCTGTGTTTGCCTCACGCCATACTGTTCTTGGAGGAGCACAGCCTTAGCATGTTGCATAAGAATAGGAGTGGTTGGTAATTTATGCTCTTGACCACCATGGTAGTAAATATTCTCACATCTATGTAAATTTTCTCTGGATTCTTTGGGGTCTCTTGCATTATGCCAGTAGGTCAGGTGGCAACTGTAAATTTCCACTAGGAGTGAATGTGTGTCAATGTGTAGTTCCTAAATATGAGTCAATTAGTTAAGGATTGTTTTCCCTACTTATCATAATTTTGTAAAGAAACCGTAACTTGAGATGTGATCTGTTGATCTCCTCTTTGTAGGCTTTTCTCCCATATAGATGACCCTTTTCTGGATGACCCCTTACCCAGAGAATATGTACTATACCTACGGCCTAGTGGCCCTCTTCAGAATCAGCTGTCTCACTTCTGGCAACAGTCGCGTCTCACGTGTGGCAAGAACAAAGCCCACAACATATTTCCTCACATCACACTCTGTCAGTTCTTTATGGTGAGCTTTTTTTTCTAATTAGCTTATACTTATATTTTCTTTGAGGCAATGTTTGTTCTGTGCTATAATACACACATACACCAGTCAGCCATCCCATTAACACCATTAGAATGGTCTGTGGTCAGGCAGTCCCATACACATTGAGCTGCAATGCAATCTTTCAATCGTGGCTAGCTTTTACTGTTAAGCAATCTGCGCCACAATGGCTCTTCTGTGGGATCCGGCCAGATTTATTAGTCTTTGAGCTCAACATGTGGCAATGAGCCTTGGGCACCCCAGACGCTCCTGCCAGTTCACTGGCTGTCATTTCTTGGAGCACCTTTATTTGGACACTACTAGTTTATTACTGTTACTTGGAGCAAGCAGTGTAGTAATTTTATACTTTAAAATTTAAAAGGGAATAAAAATTTTGTTTTTGGTTTTATCTTTTTTTCCCATAGTATATATTAAAACACATTTAAGAAGCATGAAACTGTTTTTGAATGAGTAGGGTAAACATTAAATTTTAATAAACACTAATTTTACATACATTTATGGTCAGCTTTAATGTTTTGATATGAGAAAGTTGTTATCGCTAACCCACATTCTTGACTACATTGCTTTGTCCAGGTCATCACAGAAATTTTCAAAGAAAAGTATCTAAGAAAAAAAAATACAAAAAAAAAATCAATAAATGTTGAACACATGTTTGGGGAGAGGAGTAGCAGAGCACTCCCAAGATATTGCCTCATTCATACTATTGTATTTAAAAATAAATAAATAACAAAATCCATTAAATTGTGCTGCTAAAATAAAATATCTCTAGCAATATTTTGGTTCTATTTTGCTGGTGTTTATTTTACAAAGCATTACTGCAATAAGCTCATGATGCTATCATATGTCTCTCTTGCCCAGTGTTCAGACAGTAAGGTGGAAGCTCTGTGTGGGGCCTTGCAGTCCACAGTTAATCAGTGGAGAGGCCGCTTCCCTAGCCCATTGCCTTTAGAGCTCTACACCTCTTCTAATTTTATCGGCCTCTTTGTTGAGGAGCAGGTGGCTGAGACCCTGAAGAAATTTGCTTTCGACTTTGCTGCAGAAGCTGCCACTAAAGCAGGTAGAACTAGAGGTTTTAAGAGCAATTTCTCAGACTTCATCCAGCAGCCTTAATTTATATGTTATTGTAGTAAGTTTACACTCAGAGTAACAGTTTGGAGACATGCATGTCTAATTCTATACAGACATTTGGTTGTCAGATATTATACACTCATACTTTTTCAAAACTGCTAGTTTTACTTTGAAGTATTATCTGTATTTTTTTTTTTTTTGCTTGTGTATGTCTATTTTTCTCTTTTTCATCCCTTTCATTGTTTCTTGGATCCCCTGGAAAGAAGGACATTCCCATTATTTTTTTCTCTCTATTTTTAGTTAAAATTTGAGCTGTTTACAATCACTAAATCGTATTCGTTTTCATTGTAACTCACCAACTTAATAAATTATGCAACAGTGACTTGTTCACTTAATTAAAAAAAAATCACTGTACAACTTCACATTTGAAACGAATTGTTCCTGATGTATATCAATTTTTATTATTATTATTTATTTTTTTTTTTTTACAGATGTACAAGTGGAGCCGCATAAGAAGCAGCTACATGTGACTCTAGCCTACAACTTTCCAAGCAGCCATTTGGCTTCTTTGGAGAAACTGGCACGAGGAATTGAAGTAAAACTCAGCTGTGATTGGCTGGCTGTTCTCTTCTCAAGGGACATCAGATTTGCGAATCATGAGGTAGATTTTGAAGAACAATTTTGAATTTGAAAGACAGATCAAGGACTTTTCATATTATTTTGGTTTTATTAGTCCCAGATTAGGCTTACACAGTATCAGACTAAATAATTGTTGATGTAACGTACTAGTTGTACTTTTGTGTGTGTGTGTGTGTGTGTGTGTGTGTGTGTGTGTGTGTGTGAGAGAGAGAGAGAGAGAGAGAAGAAAACATGTATATGTCTAAACATGCCTCTCTTTGCTTCCAGACTCTGAAGGTGATGTACCCATATGTTCCCCAGAATGAAGATGAGCTGGAACTGGTACCAGGGGACTTTATTTTCACCTCTCCAGTGGAGCACATGAGCACCAGTGAGGGCTGGGTTTATGGTACTTCTCTGAGTACAGGGCTTTCTGGGCTGCTTCCTGAAAATTACATCAGTCGAGCTGACGAGTGCGACACCTGGGTGTTTCATGGGTGAGCATAACCTACTGTAATCACAATTCTCGTCAGGGTTCAGTGGAAGCATGTTTTTCAAAGGCATTAAATCTTACTGAGTTTTCACTAAAAAATAAAAAATCTGTCATTTTTATGCAAGGCAAAAGATCCAAACATAATCTAAGCTCTCATCACTCTTTAACAGTTGTGGTATTGTCCCAGACATAAGCATCAGAGAAAATGTATTCTTTTTAATTTTTTTTGCACAGATCACACTCATTCTTCAGTGCCCTGCCTTTAGAAAAAAGCAACAAAGAAAGCAAAACATTGGATGGCCTGCTCAGCATTCAGTGCCTCGATAATTCAAAAGCTGGAGATTCATCTATTATGAATGTGGTCTGCCAACCTATGCAGGTGAAAATTTTTATCAAGAAAATCACTATAATGCGCATCAGATAGCAGGATAGATTTAGTACTTTATGCTGTAAACACATATAATGGACGATTAGTATTCTCAAATTATTTTAAATGAAGAATGCTCTTCATAAAAGATACTTGTATTACGGCAAATAAACAAAAAGTGTAGCTGTGCAGTTTGACAGCAGATTGCTTTGTATTGGTACAGGTACTAAGAGTTAACAGTAACTCGCTGTTTCCTAAAAGAACCCTGTTTGTATGTCGACATGGAGAAAGGATGGATGTGGTGTTTGGGAAACACTGGCTCTCACAGTGTTCAGATTCTAAAGGTATGGGGACCTATACCACTCACACATACACATAGTTATAGAATGACTTTGGTCCAATTTGGGTTTTTTTTCTGCAGGTAGGTATGTGCGAAGTAATCTGAACATGCCGTCTTTTCTGCCTGCCTGGGGTGCAAACCGAGATTATGACATGGATGCTCCTATTACAGTGTTTGGAGCAATACAGGCCAGGACTGTAGGTATGTGGGGACTTTTTCTCTATAGGTCCTTTTTTTACCTGCACAGTCCAAAGTATCCTTGAATGTCTGAATGTGTGTTGCAGGGGAGGCATTACTCGAGAATAATACTACTATTGACTTTGTGTACTGCTCACCCAGTCTCCGATGTGTCCAAACAGCCAATGAGATTCTCAAAGGTAAGCATTTAATAAGTACGGTAAATAATAGTCATTACTGTTACATACAGTGTTGGGAAATACCAGCATATTCTATTCTTATACACCAAATATAAATTTGTTTGCTTATATATTTTATTTTATTTTATTTAACCTTTATTTTACCAAATAATACCATTGAGATCATAGATCTTTTTTACAAGGTAGACCTGGCCAATAATGGCAGCAAAGAGTTTCAGACATAACGTATAACAAAGAAGGTACAAATAAATAAATAAAAAGGCGCATTTCAAGTCAAGGCATTATAACAATTGAAAACAGTGACAAGTACTGATAGAGTCATTCATTATAGCAGCTATATGAACTTTAAAAGAAGACAGTGGAAGCAATTTGCTTAGTTTTAAGTCCTTTTGCAGACTGTTCCACACAGAGGGAGCAGCACACATTAAGGCTTTCTTACCAAGGTCAGTCCTTGCTCTTGGTACCTCTAGCAGAACCAAATCCTGGGACGTCAAACTATAGCTACCTATAGCTTTCTCTATGATCAGTGTGCAGATGTAAGGCGGGAGTTTGCCAAAGATGGCTTTATAAATGAAAATGTACCAGTGGCCAAGTCTCCTTAAGGTCAGCGAAGGCCATCCTACTCTCGAGTACTTGGTACAGTGATGGGATAGTGCTTTGAAATTTGTAATGAATCCCAATGCGCCGTGAGAGGCAGCATCAAACACTGCAGATAATGACCAGGTGCATTTCGGTAAAGAAGGTCACCATAGTCCAGCACTGGCAAAAACACTGCAGAGATTAGTCTTTTTTTTGGCATCAAAAAAGAAGCAGGACTTATTCCGGAAGAAGAACACTAACTTCAATCTCAACTTTTTAAGACGATTATCTAATTGAGGTTTTAAAGAGAAGCTATCATCAAGCCAGATACCAAGGTATTTATAACTGGAGACCACTTCTAAAGTTTCTCCCTGTGTAGTGACAATATCCATGGTGGTGTCGTGGTGTCTGTTCTCTTTTTGGCATTTTAAAACAGCATCACTTTGGTTTTGCCAGCATTTAGAAGAAGTTTTATGTCTGAGAGCTTGTTCTGAATAATATCAAAGAAAGCCTGCAGCTGATCTACAGCTTCCTCAATGGAGGGACCTGCACAATACATCACGGTATCATCCGCATAAAAATGGAAATTAGCTTCACTCACATTATGTCCAGTACTATTTATGTACCGGTAGATGGAAAATAATAGCTGGCCTAAGATGGAACCCTGAGGACTACCATTTGTGACATTTCAACACTCAGAGATAATTCTATTTAATTGCACACATTGAGACCTTTCTGAAAGATAATTCTCAAACCACCCTTCTGCCTTGTCAGATATTCCAATACTAGTCAGTACACCATTTTGCCTTAAATAAAAAAAATCCATCCTCATTTAAACTCTAAATATTTTTTGACAACTTATTGCACCATTTGATAGTGAAAAATAAAAATCCTCTCTCTGCCTTTCTCTTCATTCCTGTTCATATCGCTTGCTCTCTGTTGAAATTCCCGACACCATAACGCGACAGTGAGAGCACCACTGCCAACTAGTGTAGTGGAGGTGTAATTACACTTAATTCTAGTACAGTATGGTAAAAAAAAAGCATGTTCTCCAGGGTCCCTGGCCTGATGCCAGGGGGGCGCGCCCCACTATTTGAGAAGCACTGGTCTACTGTATCGAAGGCTTTGGACAAATCAAGGAACAGCGCTGTACAACTATGCATTTTGTCTAGAAATCCCATAATGTCATTCGCCAGTTTGATTGTCGCCACTCTTGACTAAGACTGGCAATTTAGAGAAGGGCCAATAATTATTTAATAAAGGTGGCTGACCTCTTTTTAGCAGGAGCAGAACAAGTGCTGCCTTCCAAGCCTTAAGGATGATGTTTGTGCTCAGGGTAAGGTTAAAAACTGAGGTAAGGGGAGCCGCAATAAAATCAGCTGCTAATTTTAAAAAGAAGGGCTCCAAATTATCCGAACCAGCTGATTTCTTAAATCTAACTTACATAAAGCATCATGAACAGCATGTACAGTGAACGGAGAAAAAGTAAAGGGATTTTCTACAGAGCAATCAAAATGTACAGCGACACAAGCTACAGTGTGAACACAAGTAGGGTTATGAACAGAATCAAACAATGAGCCACAGCCATAAGTTGTAGTGAAGCAAGGGAGTAACTCATTCGAGATTTCACACACAGATAGCGATTTAATGGCTTTCCAAAATTTTTTCAGATTACTCCAGTTTTCATTGGTAACTGACAGATAATACTGAGACTTGGTGCTTTTGAATTGAGATACAAATTTATTTCTTAGCTGCCTAAAGCGAATCCAGTCTACCTCTGAGCCAGATGCCCTAGCCTTAGCTCAGGCCTCGTTTCTCTTATGTAGGAACCCAGATAATTCAGCTGAGAACCAAGGATTATCATGGCCCTTCACTCTGAATTAACGCAGGGGTGCATGTCTGTCAACAGTTTCCTTAAAACCAAGATAAAAATAAGACCATGCATGTTCAACATCGTCTATCACAGCGGCCCCCAACCACCGGGCCGCGGACGAGTACCGGTCCGTGGGTCATTTGGTACCAGGCCGTACAACAGCTGAATTTAAAAAAATATATTCATTATCGGAGACAGAAATATCTTTTATTTTGAAAAACCGCTTTTGTTGGCAGGAGTCCCTGGGAGCTAATTAGCCAAGCTCTCAAAGGAGTGAGAAATGGCATACGTTCCTGTCACTCACAGCAATCGCCAGCCAATCTTGGGCGTCTGTGAGCACATTCGTACAAGGTGGCGCCCTTTCCCTCCGAGTGTTAGACCGTCTCCAAGTACGCATGGTGCCACAGTTCGAAAAGAGGCGGGTGGCTAGCATCGCAAGTCACTGAGAGGGCGTGTGCATGTTTTCACCCTTCCCTGGTTAGTGGGGATCGTGTGATTGGAGAGGTGATACCTATATGGATGGGAGTTGGAGATAGCTAAATTAGGGAGAAAATCCGGAAAAAAAAAGCTTGTCTTCGTCACCTGATGCAGTCCATCAAAAAATAAACCAACAAGCTCACAAAAATGAGTAATAAACAAGCGTCTTTGGAGAGCTTCCCACTAATGCAGTGGGATGGTGAATTGCATTTTCCTTGTTGTTTTTTGAGTGGTTTCTATACCGATCCGTGAAAGTATTGTTTTACATGAAACCAGTCTGTGCCGCTGGTCTATCAGATCAATTTTACCCCAGTCAAAGAGAAACAAATCATGTAAAAAGCCCTGTTCACGGAAATGTTAAATATCCCGCTTAATAATGACGCGAGGTTTACTCTTTAGGACCTTTGTGTCCCTAATCGTTGCTACAACGCAATGATCACTCACATCGTTTGCAAATACTCCACTGCTGGATACCCATGGGGCCCATTTATGAGAATAAGATCAATTAGGGAAGAATTACGAGGGGTCTTAATATAAGGGCGAGTAGGACTATCTACAATCTGGGTAATATTCAAAGAAACACACAGGTTCTTAAAATCATCAGACACAGTAGTTAACCAGTATCAATTGAGATCGTCAAGCATAACAATTTCCTTGAAGTCAAGCTGAGATAAAATCTTTGCAAGGGAAGATGCTGACAGGGGTCTGTAACAGCCAATCACTGTGACCTGTTGTCCCTTTGATACTTCAATATTTAGGGCTAAAATTTCGACTCGCTTGAATATGAAAAGTTTGAGTTCAAAAACAGATTAGTGCCAGAACAGATTGTTTGTTTTAATTATGAGAAAAAATATTTTTTCCAATAGCAAAAAAAAAAAAAAAAAAAAAAACCACTGAAAAAAATTTTTTTTCTCATAAACAAAATGGCACTTATTTTCTTCATACTTTTGTGTGTGTGTGTGTGTGTGTGTGTGTGTGTGTGTGTGTGTGTGTGTGTACTGGCATTTTTAAAATATAATTCTGATACCCAAAACCCAAAATAAATGAAATATTGTGCATGTTGCCTTAATATTCACTTTACCTTGGAAATAAACCCAAAGTTGTTACTCCAGGTGGCAGTCTAGGGTATTGCTATAATTCTTGCAGTCGTACGTTTGGACAGAATGCCCATTGTAACGCCACATCATAATAGCATTAACATGAAATATACGCCACATCTTTTTTGAATACTGGATGTACTGGATGATCATTGAATATTTTTATGATGTAAAATGTCAATGATTGTAAGTAATCAGTAATTACCCCAACAATTAACAATTAATGTAACAATTAATACTTAGTTTTAATAGTTTTAGTCTACACAGAACTTTCCTCTTTCTTTATAAAGCACAATGTATTTTTACCATCTTCCTGTCATTCCATGTACAGGTCTGAAGCAGGAAGGGAAATTGAGAATACGAGTGGAGCCAGGGTTATTTGAATGGACAAAATGGGTGTCTGGAAATTCTATGCCTGCTTGGATATCTCCTGTAGGCCTTGCTGCATCCAATCTCAGTGTTGACACAACATACAAGTACAGACAAATGATCTCAATATTACTGTATAGTATAGTATTTTTATACGTACATTAAGGGAGACTACTATCATAATCAAGCATAAATAATCAGAGTGAATATTTTTATATTTACAGACCTCATATACCCATTACTAAACTACATGTGTCTGAGCCCTACGACACCTACATGAACCGCAGCTACAGAGTGACCAAAGACATCCTGACAAACTGTAAAAATAAGGGTAAAGGTCAAATAAGTGTGCTTTCTTAAACAGTACTGGGTTGTTCCATAGTAAAATGCTCAGCATGCTTGTGTTTCTGTTCATAGGAAACAACATTCTCATCGTGGCTCATGCTTCATCACTGGACGCCTGCACCCGCCAGCTCCAGGGCCTCACCCCACATAATGTGAAAGATTTTGTCCAAGTTGTAAGGAAGGTATGCTCCTTTTTTTTTTTTCATTATTTCAGATTTCTATACAGACCTTTTGATAACACATTAAGGCCAAACAATTAGAAGACCAAGTAATATTTTTCTGACAGAATAGTACATTGGTTTGTCACGGTCATTTGGATTGGCAGTGTCATTATTGTCCAGCTTTAAAATAGAAAAATAAATCATGAAAATCTCATTTTAGTTTATTTTTCTTCTATTTCAATGTTGTATATATTAAAACTTTGAATGAGTGTAAAAAAAGCACACCTTTACAGAGCAGGAATTGCATATGGTTCTGTGTAGTAAGTACTAAATTATGAATAAGTTAAGTAAACATACACCGTTATTCAAGATTCAAGAGTTTTATTGTCATGAGCAAGAAATTACATGAAGCAATTACTGGCAGTGAAATGCTTAAATCTCTAGTTCCCAAACAGTGCAAAGAAACGCACAATTGCATTCAAACTAAATAGAATAAAATAATAAAATAAAATAGAATAAAATATGAATGTGATAAAAATATGAATGTGATAAAAATATGAATGTGAATATATACAGAATGTAAACATGTAGAACACCAATTTTGTGCAAATGAGAAGAGGCAGGAAAAGTGTAGCAGTGTGTGCAAAAAAGAGTCAGGTTGTGCAAAATGAGCAGTTATTTACACAATGTTTACTTATGCTTGGAACATGCAGTGCTCACTTGATCAACCTGATCAATTTGGCCTATCACATAAAATCCCCCAAAATACATTTAAATTTGTGGTTATAACATGACAAAATGTGGAAAACCTCAAGGGGTATGAATACTTTTGCAAGAAACTGTATATGTAAACGGATTATTTTGACCTTCTATTTTTGACAAATATTATTGAATGGTCTTTGACCCCTGTGGTCTACTTTATTATTATTATTTTTAATTTTTCAAGCATTACTGTGGACGATAATGTCCGCGTGCTTCGACAATTTCCAATTTAGCAATGTAAAGCTACAAGCCGTGGAGAGTAAGTCAGTGTTGTTCTAAAGCTAACAAATAATTTTAACATAACTTAGCCGTGTAACTTAATTAAATGGTTAATTCACAACCTGTATACTTCCTGAACGAACAGAGCAAATGTGCCATCTGCCCCCCTGTGATTGTTTTTAGCTCTTTGTGATTGTTTTTGTGTTGCTGAGTGGTTATTCCTCTGTTTAAAAAGCTCTTCACCAGTCATGGGGTTGGATGGACACTTTAATACTTTAACTCACAGGCTTTATGCATGTATTTATACTGGATTGGACTGTTGGTCAAATTTCTACAGATTTGCTTACCCTGGGTTTACACTGGGGCACGATGTCTGTGATTTCCACAGTTTGAGAGAATCATGATTGTCATGAATCAGGAGGTTCATGGTGGATCATTATGATGATCTTGCGGGAACTTGGTGGATTCTTGCTCACCTTGAGAGAACTTGAGAGTTGATTTGCGATGATTGCACGGATTAATACATTGTATTACGATTTGATCCCAATAGTGATAGAACGTCGGAAGCACAGTAGAGTGTAGAAGAGCTTAACAGAGCTTACTGGGCCTTAACAGAGCGTTACAGACCTTGACGTGCCATATATATATATATATATGTGTGTGTGTGTGTGTGTGTGTGTGTATATGTAGGGATTCTGCCATATATCATAGGGAATCTTGATGAATACATGATTTCTTTAAGTTCCATCTCCTGTATGCACCCTGCCTCCTTTTTTTTATACCCAAATCGTGTTCCAAGCATGGTCATAAATCATGGAACTCTGCGCTTTTCTGAATTGCGGAAATCACCAAATCGTGCCCCAGAAAAAAAAAAAAAGTACTTCAGTGCTGTATTGTCTTCAGTGAATTCCAGCCTGCCTGTGAGAGAAAATAGGTGTTGTTTGAATTATCTCAAAGCTAGCTTTAAGCTGTGTTGTGCCTTTTCACAAAGGTAAAATTTCTTACTTTATTTTTTTGTATCTTGTATTTCAGTTCAAATTTCATCTTGTTTTTCAAACCACTAAATTAAACAGTAAAATAAATCATTTAATTTGGACAAAAATGTAGCTAGCACCAGTAGCAGTTTGTTGACACCGGTATCTTTTTAAACTGATTCATATTTTAAATAAAATGTTTTTTTAACATTAAAAACCTGGGAAAAAAATTCTGTCGATTTCTACAATTTCAGCTTCAGTAACCACAAACTTTAATTGTGTGCCTGCCACTTCCAGTTAAGAGGTAGCCACTCGAAATAATAAATTTTGATCCAGAAATATAGGACTAGTTAACTCATGCTATTCCGATGTAGTATATACAAATTGTTAATTATTATCCCATCAACTCCTATAACTCCTATTTTCCTACCAAGCTAACATTAAAGTGTTTACTTCTCTTTCCAGATTCCATATCTGGGTCTTTGTGCATGTGAAGAGCAAGACACTGGTGTGTGGCAGCTTGTAGAGCCGCCTATCCTCCCCCTCACACATGGACCAAATCACAGCTTCAGCTGGAGAGAGACTCTACAACAGGAATGACATTTCCCTGACATATCTGCTAACAATTTTGGAGGGCTATACTTCCTGCTGTCTTGGGTGCACTGGAACTCAACTCTGGTCAACATTTTTTGCACTTGTGTGAATTAATCTCTGGGATATTAACATCATGTTTTATGTTTACAAGTGGAATAGAGACAGTAAAGTTGGATGGCTTTTAGTCAAATGTAATATGGTTATTTTGGATGCAGTGTATTCTCAGGGCATTGGTAATCACTCTTAATAGGTGAAGCAAAAGACCAATAGCACAAATGGCAAAATTCACCCAAACTGTCTAGAGACTGTCGAGCGACGTGAAGTTCAGAACAGAAGCATAAAACAGCTTGTGTGTGTAAAATTGTTCCTTGAAATAATATTGTCAGGGTTATATTTGCAGCTGTCTTCGCACTTTTTATAATCATGCTATGCATATTAACCTGATCAAAGTTTCTCTGTGATTTATTTTTAAATTCTGTAAGTAAATCAAAGGCGCTTCACTAACAATAAACCTGACAACACTTTGCTAAAATCTTACTATTTAAAATTTTTATTAATTATAGGTAGAAAGAAATCAGGTTGTTCTTCCTTACTGGATAAAAATAAATTAAAAAAATGAACTGACAGACAGTGGTTAGCAGCTCCGCCTCACAGCAAGAAGACCTCCCAGCTCAGATGTTTCTTTGTGGAGTCTGCATGTTCTCGATTGAGGTTTTTTTTTTTTTTATCAGTAAGATCAAAACTTGCATTTTGGTTCAAACAATGAATAAAGTAAAGAATAAATGATTGAATAAAAGAATTAATTATTAAAAACAAACAGGCCTTAAAAGCTAGTCAAGCAAAAGTCACATTTTTATTTATTTATTTTTTATTGTTATTATAATTTATTCCCTGTTAATATATCAATATACCACCCTGTGATTTCTTTTTAAAAATAAAAGGAAATTAAAAGCTTTCTCGAATGAAATCTTTTTGTATTTAAGTGAAAATTGCAGTAGTTAAAATGTGCTTCTTACTTGAACATCTTCAGGTTAAGTGACATCTCATGAAATTATTGAAATCCACCATGTGGCTTAAATCTGTTTTACGAAATATCTTTTCTTGAGCAAAAACCTCATCTTAAAAATAACAGGAGGATAGTGGGACTCCTTTTATAATGTGCCTACCACAATCATTGGCACCCCTTAAGTAGATTAGCAACCAAGGTTAGAAATATCTTTTAACATATTTACAGCCTCATTGATTACAGTTTGACAGTTCATACATAGTCCAATCAAATCAAGAATGTTCAATTTAAATAGAAAACTGCTTCAGTCCCATATTGTTCACGATATTCAATATATCACTATATTTCCAGGGGTAGCAGTAATTGTGGCAATTTATATATATATATATATATATATATACACACACACACAGTTGAACCTCAATGAGTGTGTGTGTTTGACACTCACAGTGCATGTCTGCACCTAACGGGGGGGGGGGGGGGGCGCTAACCTTAACACAGTTACAAACAGGAACATAT
>JAQNCB010000013.1:22297195-22307655 GCA_030068295.1 Euristhmus nudiceps
CATTTTTACCAAGGGTTGAACTCACTGAGATTAGACACGCTTTGGCTAGTTGATTTTCTGATTGGCTAGTAACTTTGATAGGTAACTAGTCCGGCTGGCTGGTAAAATTCTTTTTAAAAATTTAACATACAAGTCACACTGGAGTATAAGTCGCACCCCTGGTCAAACTATGAAAAAAAAACTGCGACTTATAGTCCAGAAAATACGGTACATACATATATCCTATATACACCTGTATATCTTTCGCATATTTCAACATTAGTAGACTTAAAGTACTTTATCATTAAAGTTTTTGAGATACAGTGCATACACAACGAATGAAGAATTAAATTTAAACACGATTAAAAATCAGAAAAGAAAAAACAGTCAAGTCTCTTGAAATGCAAAGATTTTTCAAACCTGCAATTAACTGAGGTGTGACTATTTTTGGAGTAGACTTGCATGAGATTTGCCCACTCAACCCAAGTCTACTCAAATTTAAACACTAATAGTAAACTAAAAATACAACAAATTTCATAATACACATCTTATCTTTTTGCCATTCATTCTTTTCTTTGTGCAGCGCTGGCTCCTTCTGTATACTTGAGCAAGAGATTCCAGGATAATAAGAGCAAGGGGCTGGATGTTGTATGTGCTTTGTAATTCTCCTGCTGTATAGACAGGCCTGAGGATGTCAGGTGCATGATGGGATGTGGGCTTGCAGGGGACAGTAGCGTGGCGGTAGGCCAGAATCAATTGGCAGTGTAATGAGATGGCTGGGTGCCAGGTTACCATGGAGTTCACTCTGCCCCGCCCTCACTGAAGCCCTGGTAAATTAAAAGGAGCGCATGAGCTTGGGAGGGAGAAAGACGATGAGAGAGAGTGAGAGAAAAATGAGAGAGTGGGTGGTAGTTGGATAGCAAAGGCCACAACCAAAGGAGAAGGTAAGGAGGGTGCGATACAGATACAGTGATTTGGATGAAAGAAAAGAAAAGAAGAGAAGAGAGATTGAGGGTTGAAATGCCACAGCTCCAGAGAAAAACGTGGTGATGTGGGTCTGTAATATGTTCAGAATTTCTTTCCACACAAGGCAGTCGGCATAAACGCTTTTGTCTTTAGTTATGTGCCTCTGGAAATAAACGATATCTGTGCTTCCATCACAGCGCCAGCAATTAGGTCTCCTTTTTATTTGTCGCCCTTTAAGATCACGATCTAGTGAGAGTCTGGTGATGGGTCACCCTCCTTTTATCCGGTTTTATCCATCTTCAAAGTGAATGCCACTTGTTGAATGCAACCTATTGTGCAGGGTTTTTATATTATTTTCCTCTGTACTTCATTTCAAGTATTGTCTGCTATCGCACCTTTAGAAAGAAAGATGTTTTCTCAGGAACCATTTTAACACTTTCAGCTATGTTGCAGTGCATATAATACATACCATAGATACAAACTGTACAATTTAAATGTAGCTTTCATGGGGGTTTCGTATAAAAAGATTTAGCGGTATAGAACTTGGTATAGATTAGTGCACGTTAATGTTGAACTATTCATTCACTCATTTTTTCGGACACGCTTAATCCTGATTAGGGTCGCTGGGAGGCTGGCGCCCATCTCACCTGACTCTGGGTAAGTTCAGAGTACACCCTGGAAAGCTCGCGATGCCATCGCAGGGCAGAAACAAGCTCAAGGCTATGCAGCCTACTCTTGACTCTTGAAAGTCAGTAATGGTTCTTTAATAACCCGGTTACATGTAATGGGGGGAAGCAGTGACAACCTGTTGATAGTGGGGCTTGAACTCCCACCCTTGGGATCAGTAATCCAGCACCTTACCACCGGGCTGCCACTGCTCTTGTTTACCCATCTGCTGCTTAAAATACAAAATTTGTATTATTTTATTTAATTGACACAAGGTCCTATACAGGCGGGGGGGTGTGTGCTTTGAAACTGTTTAGCTATTCATCTCCGCGTCTGTGAGGGGCTTTGAAACCATTTAGCGCTTCATTGGAAATTTACGTTGATCAACTATAACGTAGATAAAATTAAGTCAGTACACGTAACTCAGCTACTAAAATAAGTGGGTACACGGTGTGTACCCACCACTACAGTCCTGATGCTAACACAAACAGTACAGCATGCATCTTTAACATTTATAATCATTATACGAAACTTACCTTTCCCACATGGTCAGTAGGTGCTTTATCCCAGATAGCTTTTTTTTTAGCTTGTGAAGTTTGGTTTCGCTTTCATCTAGTAATCTAATGATTGTTGTGAAATTCCTGGATATAAAAGTTCCTGTACAGGAGAATAACGCTCCACATCACTTATTTTTTTCATTCTACACCTGCACCCTTCAATTACATCCACAGTTTTATGGGCTTTCATCGATTCGTGTATGTAAAGTCCAGGGTAAGTGTATCAGATAGGCTAGATATAAATATCATGTTCAGAAACGTTTACATTTGGCTGTTTAGCCTTGAAACTTTCCTTGTTTATATCAGTAATGTTGTATGGAGCAGTTTATGATGATATCCATCCCATGAAACTTTATCCAAGCTTGTTCATTTGTTTTGAGTTCATCGTCAGGTTTTCCACAAGACTCTGCCATTGTGCTTAATCCTCTCCGTTTTCTTTTCGTTTGCCCTCCTGACGAGCTGTGCATGCGCAGAAAACGCTAAGGCCAAAAAAAAATACCTTTGTTTCTGGTAACATTGCAGAATAATTTCGGGTCGGTAGGTTGGTAAAACTTTTTATTTTATTTTCCCCAAAGGCGATCACAGAATGAAGGGAGATGGAGATGGAGATGAAGACAGTCTCCCGCTCCATGCTCCGCCCCGCCCAACACCTCTCAGCACCGCTAAAGTGAACTTTCCCCGCTGAGTTTCTTAAAGAGACAGTGTACCTATTGACACTGAATAACAGTCTGTTATTAAATAACCACTGGGTTACAAAAATGCATGAAAAAAACTGTACAGTCGACTCAAATAAAAGTGAGTCGGTCGGGTGACTGGAAACAAAGGGTTTTTTTTTTTTTTGCCTAATCAAAGCAACAGGTCAATTAGCCCTCTGTTAATGAACATCACATTATGTCTGTTCAAAGATATGATGAATGTTAAAGCTATGAGGAACGTCCTCAAGACTAGTTTGTCACTGTTATCACTTACACAATTCCTTTGAATACATTATTCTGATTGGTCGGTTATGGTATTCAGCAGTCTGTTTTTTTCTTTTTTTACAAAGTTGCTATGGGGTACACCGTTAGGTGAAGTAATAAATATTTTAATATTAATATTTTTTAAGTAGCCGTGTAATAGGCAGGATGATGTACAGCAGGCTAGACAATGCCCCAAATAACCCCCTTCAGGGTAAATAAGTTCCCTGTGTTGCATGTCAGGGTCCTGATCTTCCTGTCAGGATTTACATTATACATTTATATAGGTATATTATCCCTGACATATTATTCCACTGTAGCAGCTATAAACAGCTGTTTTAAGACACCATCATTTGAAGCTGGGAAAAATAAAAATTTTACAGAGAAACTCCAAAGCCCTCTTTCCAGATGACTTTCCCATGTCCTGTACAGCTGTGCTTCTGTAATGCAGGGCTGACACCATACATTTTTTTCCCAAAAATTATATGTAAATATAACACATACTTCACCATATCAAGAATGACACGTTAAAAAAAATTATGCTAGTCATCTGAAAATGTCCTGCATTGGTATAAGAGTAAGAGAATGTACCATGCTTTAAGTAAATGACGAAGATCTCATGCTCACTTTCTCTTATTCATTTGTTAAACAGCTTAATCCTGCTAGGATGGTGGGAGGGGGCTGGTCCCTATCTTAGCCAATACTGAGCGAAGGAAAGGTACATCCTGAACAGCTCACCAAACCATTGAGGGCAATACGCATACTTTCACCTACGGACAATTTGGAACAGCCAGTTAGCCTAATGTGCATGTCTTTTGATTATGCAAGGAAGTGGGTATACCTGGAGGAAACCCATGCATGCACAGGGAGAACATGCAAACTCCACATGGAAATGCATAACCCCAGGACATAACCCCAGGACCTTCTTGCTGTGAGACTAACCATTAAGCCATATTGCCATCCTGATCTATAGTGCAAGTATGAAGTATTTTATTCCTCTTACACCACCCAATTTTGCCAGTTTTTACAGTTTATAATGCCACATCATATTTTTAACAGTTTAACATTAGTTGCATTTAGTGTTGGAAGAACATTAAATGTAATTAATTTTCCTGAAGGAATGATTTTGTTTTTGTAAGTATATAGTACACTGGAATGGTGCACTCTGATTGGTAGACTATAAATGATGGACAAACTCAAACAATGTAATCTTAAAAAATATGAAGAAAGTCATGAAATATGGCCTTTGCATTATGAAAGTAGACATTTTAAAGAAATCAGAAAATGGACCCTTTTTACCTCTACTGAAAACTTGTATCATGGAGATGTTGAATAAAATAGATTCTAGACACTTACTGTATTTTCCGGACTATAAGTCGCAGTTTTTTTCATAGTTTGGCCAGGGGGTGCGACTTATACTCCAGTGCGACTTATATGTTAAATTTGTACTTTTTTTTTACCAGCCAGCCAGACTACTTACCTAACAAAGTTACTAACCAATTAGCAAATCAACTAGCCAAAGCGTGTCTGATCTCAGTGAGTTCAACCCTTAGTAAAAATGACACAGAAGATTATATATTGTACAATTGTTCATAACTAATATGCAATTTATTTTATTTCAAGAGTATTTTGATACTGTTGTTCAATAAAAAAAAATGAGAACTCCGACCACCACAGTAAAACAACTCCGTGCACTGAAATAAAAAAAAATTATGATATTGCAAAACTTGGCAAATGAGTGTTAAATAAAAACAAATAAATTGAGCACCAGAATTTAAGTCAACCGGGGAGTCCTGCCAATTTCATGTTGCTGTAAAAATGCATAAATTATAAAAGATATTTACTTTACTGAGGTACTTCACATTGGACTAGAAACTAAATAAATTTCCCAAAAATTGCGACTTATAGTCCAGTGCGACTTATATATGGTTTTTCCCTCTTTATCATGCATTTATGGCCGATGCGACTTATACTCCGGTGCGACTTATAGTTCGGAAAATACGGTACTCAAATAAGCATTGAATAAAAGGCATGTTGAACACTTTCAACTCACGTGCATCATCCCCAAAAATAGCCCCTTTCTATGACATCATTCAAAGGAGGTAAAGAATATATCACCATATCATGTTAATGTGTTGTGTTCCTGTTGTAGTGTATATATTTTGGGGTTCTCTGGAATTTGGATTAAAAAAAGAAGCACTTTCAAAAATTGTGGGTGACTTTCTTTTCTTAAAGCACGTTTGTGATGGTTTTACCCAAATTAAGGTGCCAAAAATTGACATATGCCATGAATCTAATAAATATTTGTCTATATTTGATAAATAACCTTTCAACTGGCAAATAAAAGAGCCTGATATCGGGCAGATGAAAATGGATTATAACATGAACTTGACAGTTTACAAAGATTGAGATCACATTGAAAACCCCTAACAAACTTAAAAAGACCTATTCACTTATTAGACATATTAAGTAAACATGAAATACAATGTTATGTTATGTCTTGGAAAGCAAATGGATTCCACCACAACGTCTTTGTGAAACCGTTTGTCTACTTCTCTATGGGATGATCAACGACCCTTGCAATGGGTGCAATTATATTCGGAAACATCACCATTTTTTTATTATTTCTCTTGAAATAGTATGCCTTATTTTGCATTTAACACTGTATCACAGACTTTTCCACTTTCTACATTATCATTGTTACATTTCCAAGTTATCACGCATCTGCAAGATTGTTTCTCGGGTCATTCAGTGTTGTTAATGTAAAGAGACATGGAACCAAAATATCAAACAGGTGAATAAGAGATACTGCATCCATGAGCTTGGGGAGTTTCACCAGGAAACCTTTATATTAAATTAATAATGAAAGATAAAACACAGATTACTCATTAGTGAGAACGTACCGTTAGCCTTTTACCTACCCTGTGGGAAAAATTTAAAGTCTCGTCCCCATCCCTACGGGAAACGCGAAAAATTATATTTCATTAAAGCATCATTTTAAAGTAAAATATTCGCGTTATCACTTTAAATCGGTTAATTAGACTCTGTCGCCACCTCGTGTTCACATCCTTCCAGGAACACTCTAAGCGATTTTCGGGCGAGGTAGGTAAAGGGTTTTAATGTACGAACCAAGTTCACATCTAGTATCCTTTGTAAATCAAATTTCCATCTATATGAATGATTATGTCTTGTTTGTAACATTGTTCATGATATTTAGGCCCTTATTGTTTTTCACAAACAACCATGACACCAACCCTTTAAGAATTGTTTGTCTCACCGAGCCCTTGATTCAGACTCTGAATAAGTTTCTGAAGATGTAGGTGAACAAACTGTTAGAAGTGCTAAACAGAATATCTGTCCAAACTTAAATATTGCAGTTTGCTGTTTACTTTAGAGATGATTGCACAGCAGAAAAAATTCATACACAAAGAGCAGATATGGGTAAAGAAGCGTTAAACAAATGTCTGAAGGTAACACTTAAAGGTAATACTACACCCGAAGGTGAATTGGATGTTGATGAATAGTCCTCAAGACAGGATGTTGACATTGACGTCAACTAAGTCGAAGTAAATAATTGCTTTAGTATGTTTTACACGCAAACATAAAAAGCAATATTTTATTTCTTTTTCTAGTTCCATAAATCATGATCTGTCCTGTCTGTGACGGTGACAAACTGCAAACTGTAAGTAGTGTCTGTTGTTTTAAATATTATACACACAGGATAATTAATAGTTATACACAGAAGGTGAGGTGGCTGTTGCTGAATAGTCTCTGAGACTGAGACGCATGATTATTATAGTGTAATAGTGCCACGTCCCTGCGCGATCCTGCCACCTGGGGGCTCCATTTCCCCCGGACGCCTCCCTCTGATGCAACTGCACAGGCGCGTGGCATGACTTCTGTCTCAGCTGAATTTAGTTTCCGTTAATGAGTGTCTGTGTATTTAATGGTCCATGCGTATGTCTGTTTTGTTGGTGCATTTCGTGAGTCTGTTCCAGAATGCTCTGTTTTCGGTCCGGTTTTGTTTCCTGTTTTCAGTCAGTGAGCTTCCTCCATTTGAGGAAGGCTTAAACTTCGGTTCGCCTTAATAGAGGTGTGTTTTGGACTATTTAAATAAAGGTGTGTGCAGCATTTCACGTCTCTCGTCTGCTTCGGTCGTGCGATTGGGTCCGATTTCCCCTCACGCGGTGGATTATACAGGTTACCACCTACACCTACAACACCATCCTGACAGAATAGTACGGTTTCACTAATAGAACAGTAATTTTTGTGAGTTTTGGTGTCCGTACAAAAACACCCTCTAAAACTATCATTTTGGAGATGGGATTTAGGATTTTGCACATGCTCCAGATTACTTCTAGCAGACTGAACAAATTTCAGTCTGTTCTACATTCACATGTCCCAAAATTATGTGCTTTTCAAAAATCTTTTTGCAGTTTAACACCATGAAGAAGCATGCGTGTTATGTTAGGACCCCCCCACATGCTAGAGTTAAAAAGTCTGATGGCATAGGGGAGGAACGATCTCCTCAGTCTGTCAGTGGAGCAGGACAATGATAGTAGCCTGTCACTGATGCTGATCCCATGCCTGGTGATTATGGTGTGCAGTGGATGCTGTGGATTGTCTATAATTGACAGGAGCCTCCCCAGCGCCCATCCCTCTGTCACAGATGTTACACTGTCTAGCTCCGTCCCGACTACAGAGCCCGCCTTCCTCACCAGTTTGTCCAGTTCTGAGGCTTCCTTCTTCTTGATGCTTCCCCCCCAGCCGACCACCATGTAAATGGGGGCACTCGCTACCACAGACTTGTAGAACATCGGCTGCAGTTTTTTGCAGTTTTTGAAGGAGGCTAGCATTCCGAAGAAGTACAGATGGCTCTGTCCTTTCTTGCACAGGGCATCAGTGTTGGCAGTCCAGTCCAGTTTGTCATCCAGCTGCGGGCCCAGGTATTTGTAGGTCTGAATGATCTCCAGCTGGTCCTCTTTGATTGTCACTGCCTCCGGGTGCAGCCTGGATCTTCTGAAATCCACCACCATTTCCTTCATTTTGGTGGTGTTGAGGTGCAGGTGGTTGGAGTCGCACCATGAAACAAAATCCTTTATCACCTTCCTGTACTCCACTTCCTGCCCACTCTTGATAGAGTCTACAATAGCAGTGTCATCTGCAAACTTCTGCACATGGCAATAGTCCGAGTTGTACTGGAGGTCCAAGGTGTATAGCGTGAACAGGACCGGGGAGAGTATGGTCCCCTGTGGCACACCTGTGTTTCTGACTACCATATCTGAAATGCATTCCCCCAAGCTGCACATATAGAGAGGTCTTTCTGTCAGTGATCCAGTCCACTAGGTGTGAGGCTACTCCCATCTGTGCCAGTTTACCCCGATGAGCAGAGGCTGGATCATGTTGATCGTGTGGATCGTTCTGGAGAAGTTCAGGAATGTGATTCTTACAGCCCCACTGCCCCCATCCGAGTGACAGAGAGATCGGTGAAGCAGGTAGATGATTGCATCTTCCACTCCTTTCTTCTGGTATGCAAATTGCAGGGAGTCGAGAGCTTGGCAGACCTGTGGCCATAGGTGGTGAAATATCAGCCGCTAGATGGTCTTCATCACATGTGATGTCAGGGCAACTGGCCTGAACTCGTTCAGGTCCCCAGGACGTGGTCTCTTTGGGACTGGGATGATGCATGACTTTTTCCACAACTGAGGGACCCTCCCACATGCTAAACTCAGGTTGAAGATACACTGGAGAGGGATCCTAGCTCCTCTGTACATGCCTTTCAAGAGCCTTGGGGATATTCAGTCTGGACCTGCTTCTTTGCAGGTATAAAGTCTTCTTAATTGTTGGGTCACTTGGGATGCTGTGACTCTGGGTTGGGGGTCGTTTTCCTCTGTCGCAGTATCTGCCGGTGGGGGGGAGTGTGGAGGGTGATAAACCTATTGAAGCCGTTTATCTGGTTCACCTTCACTACACCCCCCTCGATGGTCGCATCTTGCTTCAAGCTGCAGCCTGTGATGGTTTTAATTAGGTAAAATATATTAAATATTAGCAAAGATGGTAAACTGCAGTCTCACTTAATCTGTTGAGGTGCAATGGGCCCCAAAATGCTCATATTTACAAGACTCCACTAGAATAACATTATGCATGTTTTAAACTAGAGCAGTGGTAGCTTGGTGGTTAAGGTGTTGGCTTACTGCTCCAAAGGTTGGTGCCAGCCTCCCCTCGACCTTAATTACGATTAGGCTGTTTTGAAAATGAATGAACGAATCAGAAATGAATGAATAAAATAAAGTCACATCTGCACACAATACTACATTACATTTACAGACATCAGACAAGCGTCTGCTCATATACATGAATGCCTTCATTGCGTTTAATGCACAACACTTTAGCATTAACCATTTCTTTAATGTCAGTCATGTCTCAATTTTCGCAGTACAATAGCAAAATCCGTGGAAAGCATAAAAAAGCAAACCAATACAAAATTTTTCTAGCTTATATTTTGCATATTTTAAGCATGATACTGAGGGAAGAAATTGAGCATTCATTCAGAAATGAAAGTAAAATAATGAAACAAAAGTAAACTGTGCTCCATAAAGGTACAGTAAAGGTACAGTAAAGGTATAGTAAAGGTATAGTAAAGGTGCTCCGTACAGTATGCCACGGGACACATAAACTTGAAAAAGATTTTTAATTTATGTATCAAGAGTGAAATTATAGCAATGCCTGCTCCAAGTGTCTGTCGTTTTGATATCATCTGTCGCATTATCCACTCGAAATAATGTTTTTTAATCCTGAAATAGCAGACCAATTAGATCTACTAATGAATTTTATAAATGAGTAAAACAGCTGAGAGACATGACCATAGTTTGTTCAACAAAACTTGTACTCACTGTTGGAACCTATGTAATGTATTTGTAACATTGCCTGAAGGTAAGGTTTAAGGCTCATGTCTCCCTAACTGACTCTGACTCATATTTAAACATCTCTTTAAAGTTTTCAGCTTGTATACCCGAAATCTAGCAGGTCATTCTAAACATACATATAGGACCTATAAAGATTAACTGCATTGTTGTATTGGTAATTCTGGATTTTAGATGTAGCCACATATGCTTGCAATGGCTTTTGTTATGTAGTATACAGCTATGGAAAAATTAAGAGACCCCTTTTAATGGGGATCTTCATTAAGAGTGGTCTCTTAATAATATTAATAGTGGTTTTATATATCAAGTTCTGCGGTTTCAGTGCATTGCAGATTTCTTTAAAATATTCATAAAAAAAACTAATATATATATATGCTGGGAAATTCGTCTCAACCAATCAGCTTGTGAGATTT
>JAQNCB010000013.1:22365582-22375901 GCA_030068295.1 Euristhmus nudiceps
ACACACACACACACACACACACACACACACACACACACACACACACACACACACACACACACACACTTACACCTAGGAGCAATTTAACAGCCAATTAGTCTAATGAGCATGTCTTTGGACTGTGGCAGGAAACCGGAGTACCGATGGGAAACCCACATAAGCACAGGAGAACAAGCAAACTCCACAACGGTCACATGTGTGGTTGATTTCTTTTGTAAAGTTCACCTTATTGTACAATCATCTGAGCAGTGAAGAATTTTGAATTTAATTATTACATTGTGTGCAAATTAAAGAATACCTAATTTATAGCATTTCTCAATGTTTTGCCTGCGAATTCTGTATCCAGTTTTTATTCCCATACTGGTGGTGGTGGTGATGTTGCTGTCGATATCCAAGCATCAGAAACATACAACTGCTTTTGAAAAGAGGACAGTGGAACCTCGAGATACGAAATGAATCCGTTCCCGGAGTGGCTTTCATATCATCATTTTTTTTTGTATAATGAATCGTGTTTTACATGTAAATCGTCTAATTCTTTCCAAGCTCTACAAAAACACCACAGTAAATTTTAGAATAAGGGTAAAACCAGAATAAAAGAGCCAAATTCCAGTACATTTGAATCATTCAATATACCTAAGCTAACCATTAATACCTGTAAATGAAGTAGATAATAGAACATCATGCAAAAAAAATGAAAAAAAAAAATGAAAATTTGGAACCTTACGCTTCAAGTGAGGTGATCTCCGAAAGTAAAATAACAATTCAAGGAACTTGAACATATTGAACTTGTTTTCAATATGTTCCTGAAATAACTCCAGCAAATGTCATTAAACTGCGCAAGAAGAAGATCTGTGTGAATCTATTCGGGGTGTTTCTTTTCTGGAGAGAAGGCATGATGGGCAGAGATCCTGACCAATAGGAGACCAGGATCATGGTGCTGAGCATGATGGGAAAAGATTCTGACCAATAGGAGAGCAGGATCACAGTACTGAGCATGATGGGCAAAGATTCTGACCAATAGGGGAGCAGGATCATGGTATTGAGCATGATGGGAAAGATCCTGACCAATAGGGGAGCAGGATCATGGTACTGAGCATGATGGGAAAGATCCTGACCAATAGAGCAGCAGGAGTGCGTTGATGGCACCAATTTTAAGATTTTCTCGAGTGGTTTTGTTTCGTTTCTTTTATACGCTGAATAATTTTTGTAATATGAAGCAAAAAAATCTTTGCATATCGTTTCGTAAAATTAAATTTTCGTGTACTGAAGCTTTCGTATCTCGAGGTTCCACTGTATATGGTATAAATTACTCATTTGGAACAAAGGTCAATTTCTATTATTGAATCTAATAGATATTTGTGTGGTATTGAAGGAAAGAAAGTTGAAATTGAAAATAATAAATTCAGAAGCTACTAATATCTCTAAAAAGGACAGCTTTTCTCATTCAAGTCTTAAAGTTTTTATCTTCAATGGAAGGTATAAACCTATTGTTACTAATAGGTTCTAGAGAGTAACACGTTAATCTAAATTATGTGCAAATCTTTAGATAATGTTTTACAATTTTGTATTGATCCAATACAAATTCTCCAACAACAACCATGTTGGAATAGTAGCATCAGACAATACCTTGGTCCAATTTAACAAAGCCCTGACATTAGCTGCCCAATAATAATATGAGAAGTTAGATAAGGCTAATCTACCATCTTTACGATGTCTCTGCAGTATAGGTTTGTGTATCCTAGAGTTACTGATTTGTCTTAAAAGAAAAAAAGGTTTAAACAGAAGGATAAGAAGGGGCCTTATTTTAAATTAATTATAAGTGGTAAGTAATTTACTTTACATAAATGTTTTAAATCACTATAAACATAACTTGGAGTACTGCATCAATGATCTGGAGGTCGGTATTTTAAGCCCCACTATCAGTGGGTTGTCATTGCTGTCCCCCCAGTGCAGCTAACTGGCTTTTCAAAGGCCGGCCATGTCTCTCACTGTCTGTGATGAGAGGGGTGTAAAAGAACCACTCACAGCCCTCTATGCTGGGAGTCCATGGGAGCTAATTGGACGTGCTCTCACGGGAAGGACGGCATACGCTGACTTCCCTGTCACTCACGGTGATCGCCAGCCAATCATGTGTGTCTGTGAGCTCATTCGTACGAGGGGGCGAATAGTGATTTCCCCTGAGTGTGTTAGACCGCCCCAAATGTGCATGTGCCGCAGTTTGAAAAAGATTGCATGTTACAGAGGGGGCGTATGCATGCTTTTGCCCCTCCCTGGTCGGTGGTGGTCATGTGATAAGGAAGGCAATACCTGATGGGTGGGAATTGGATATGACTGTAAAAGGGGAGAAATTAAAAAAACCAGTAGGCTGCATAGCCATCAGCGTGTTTCTGACCTGCGATGGCCTGGCAAGCTGTCCAGGATGTATTCTGCCCTCGCTCAGAGTCAGCTGAGATGGGCTCCAGCCTCCCTGTGAACCTAATTAGGATAAAGCAGTTCAGAAAATGAATGAATAGCCTTGACGGAGAATCAATTGAGATTAATCTGTTGGGCTGTTAAATTCGCAAGCACCAACTCAGTTTTTTTCTAAATTAACTTTATACCCAGATGCAGGGCTGTTGTTGGAAAAAAAATGAGTACATAATGGCAGTGAAGCGACCTAGGTGGGCGGAGCAGGGGGGAGTGCACGTGCACTGCGGGCGGAACGGGGGGATGCGCGCGTGTGCTTTGAATCCATTTAGCGCTTAGCTCTCCATCTCCGCGTCTGTGAGGGGCTTTGAAACCATTTAGCACTTCATCTCTGCTTCTTATTTACACATTACATTACACATTACACATTCGTGGAAATTTACATTGGCCAACTATAAAGTAGACCAAATTAAGTCAGTACACGCAACTCGGCTACTAAAACAAGTGGGTACACGACGTATACACACCACAACAATACTGCCCAGATATCCTACCAAATTCATTTAAAATAGTAAACTTTTGGAATACGTTTCTGGGGTCTGATGTATAGCTTTATGCACTGTCTAAAAGAAGAGTTTAAAATAGACGTCTGTTGATTGGTGTCTGAGCCCGGATTTGCTTTTTACAGCCTGATTTCTGTGTTTATTTTTATCATGTCTTGTTCTATCAAACTCCACCAGCCGTTATTTACCTGCAAGTTTGTCTGCCTACCAGAGTTAGATTGTGTATTTTCTATTCTGCATAAGTCTGCGCAGTGTTGAATGCCTCTGTTTTTTAGGTTTCTGTATTATTTTAAGTAATAAATCTGTTTTTTGGGGGGTTTTTTTGCGAACCGTTGTGATACAAGTCGGCAATACATCAGAGCCAATCAGCATCATTTCTACAATGCAGTGTCCTTATTGGGCTTCCGGGAGTGGACATGTGCAGTGACCTGACAGAACACGGGACAACCATCGAAAACCTGTTCCATGACTAATGTGCTCTGCTCAGGAGATCTGCTCCAAAAAACTGTAGTTTTCCTCTGGATCTTCTCAGGTTTTCTGTCCAGTCCGAAGGCATGCAGATTAGGTCAATTGAAAACTCTAAATTGCATATAGGTCAGAACATCACTGTGCTAACTCTGTGATTGATTGGCACCAGCTCCCTACAACCCTAACAGATGAGGAGTATAATAGTGGATGGATGAATGTGGAGTGTGGAGTTGTGAATGATGACTTTATAAAGATTAACATTTATAACAGGAGCAGCTGTAACCTAATGGTAAGCGAAGCGGCTTTGGGGCCAAAGGGTCACTGGTTTGAGTCCCAAACCAGCAGGGAAAATGTGTGACGGTGGAGGAGTGAGCTCCACTTTCCCTTCCTCCACATTCATGGCTAAAGTGCCCTTGAGCAAGGCACCTAATCCCTAACTGCTCTTTGGGCACCCAGATATGTTTAGCAGCCCACTGCTCCACGTGTGTGCTCACCGTTTACAAGTGTGTGTTTGTGCTCACTTTAGATGGGTTAAATGAAGAGGCAATAATTTCCCTTGTGCGATAAATACAGCATATATATATATATATATATATATATATATATATATATATTAAAAAAAGTTGTTGAATGGCTGATATATATGGTGTCATTTTGCCCCACCTGCCTCTATACAATCAGCATAGACAACATTCAACTATTTATGGTACTCGTATAAAAGCTGCTTCTACATCAGTGTGTTAGCCGGATATTGTACAATGAATGCGAATTATAATTTATAAAGAAATGCGGTAGTCGTAACAAGTAGGTTCTCATATTTTTACCCCTATATTTCAATGCACAGTCATAATTCCAGGCTGTATAATGTTTTCAGAGAAAACGTTTCAGTGCCTATAAGTATGTGTGATTGCCACAGCATGATAACATCACTTCATATGCCGCACGCCAGAGCAATTACATGATCGCCATCGGAGGCACTCATATTACAGGTTATTTAGATCAAATTGAATAGAACTGCATAAACATTGACTTCGCCTACAGGGGATGAAGTCATTATCCTTGTTGTGCAGAGCTCCGTTTTCCTTTCCACGCCATCCCTGTTAGAGATAAGTACAAGTGCAACAGTCATATCAACATCAACGGCCAGTCCTGTGCCTACACACCGCAGGCATGAAAACAGTGGAACCACAAGCACTGTACATAAACATAGGCTGCTATAGAAGCGCTTACACGGTACACTACAGTACACACACCCTGAATCCTCATGGGAAAGCACACTGAGCTCGGACAGCGAGTTGTAACACCGCCAGAAGATAATGTGTTAGCTGGTGTGTATTAGAGCAGCATATTTGTGTTGATCATTACTTTTTTTCTGTCAGTAGTGCCACAGTGGTCATAAAAAAGGAGTCCACATAATGAGAGCAAGGACAGCTGGGAGGACTAGAGATGTGCTGAATTTGTAAAATTGCCAGTTGTGCTTTACCTTAAGTGAAGTGCAAAACTAAATTGCTTGAGTTCAGTTAAATGATTAACTGAAACAACATCCCAGAGGCACAGAAGTCCCAATGGCACACGGCTGATTTAAAGATGACTCAAATGAGTCAAGGCAGTTATTTACAGAGGCCCATTAGTGAAAACTAATCAGTGTACAGTTTGGCCTGGACAGTTTACTTCATTCAGCTGCTTTGTCTCTTGTGTCCTAGCACAGTCTCCTCCTCATATCCCATCCCCCTGCTCCCGCTTCTCTCCTTTAACTGGCCCCCACTTTAAAGTCTCGCCCCTCTTCATCGCCCCTGCACTCATCCTAACTTCCTCCTCTCAAAGCTTGCCTCCCCTTCTTCTAAACTCAAGCTGCATTTTTCTTGGCACTGGCCTCCTTTTCGAAATTTCTTACATTCCCTCCTATATTCATTACTTCATGCTGAGGCTATGCAGTCTGGAATTTGAAAATCTTCCAAAAAGCTAAACTAATTTTACACAATATCACGTGTAGTTTTGACTAACCCTATTTCTATCATAAAAGAATTGTGAGTGGGTTCTTAAGCCCCCCTGACACTTGCACGACTTTTGGCCACGACTTTGTCGTGGTAAGTGGTGCCATTTTGGGGCACGAACTGGGAGGCTCCTGCACTGTTCACGACTAGTTCACGCATACTTCACGGCGAGATCACGACGAGTTCACGAATGCGTGCTTATCAGTGTCAACATTGACACGAACTGGCATGACGAGTTCATGCATAGTTCGCGCATAGTTTACGCGCTTCCCTCATTGGCATGGCGAGTTTGCGCAATCCCGGAGAACGGTGTCGACTTGGGCACGCCATATAAAAAGGGGGCATCCCCAACCCCTGGTCATTTTTGGATTGGCTGTGGAAGAGATAAGAGAGAGTTTCCTCTTCCTCGTGTCTGGTTTGTTTTAGACATGTGGTCTCTGTGATATAAAGTTATCTCTTTGCTGGCGATCTCTGGAATGGCGAGCAGTGTCCACACGCACACAGATGCTGGAAAGCACATTGCAGCTACGGTATGAGGCAAGGGACATTCTTCTCAGAAAAGTGCGAGCGCCACTGTCGCGCAGTAGTCATAACTACTCTTGAACTGCCCGTGAACTCGTCGTCAACTGTTCGTGAAGTGCGTAAACTGCCATGCACTGGCACGCATCCTCCCGCATCGTCCCGACGAGTTCACGACGAGTTCACGACGAGTTCACGAACAGTTTGCACATAGTTCACGACCCGGTCATGAAATTTTGTCATGACCAAAATTTTGAACATTTCAAAATTCTCGTCCCGACATGGCACGCATTCACGACGGGTTTACGCACACTTCACGCCAGTTTGCGCATTGGCACAACTCGAGTCGAGAATGCTTGCCACAGAATCGTGCAAGTGTCAGGGCCCCTTTACAGTGTATATAAAAAGCCCACATGCAACCTGTTAAAATAGTTTTATGACAATAAAATAAATTAACCAAGATAAATGGTTAGATCCTGACCACTGTGAATGTGATCTCGCAACCAACAAACATTTTTCGGAGAAAAAAAATCAAAATAAGAACTACATACTAGCAACTTAGCACATCCAGATTTGGCTATTTTATTCAACTTTTAAAAACAAAAGGATCAACATCGATCAAATTGCGATTATCTCCGTTTTTTAATCCCGTTAAAGACATTCCATATTTTCAAGGGATTCACATTGAACACTGACTGGACAAATCAGAAGTGTTGATCTTCTTCTCAATCCATTCCTTTGATGACTTGGTTTTATGTGCTAGAAAATGATTATGCTTGAAGGTGAAGAGGAAGCTTTTTCTTCAGCTGTCTCACTCAGGCCAGCAGGTTAAAAATAAAGTGGTACTTGGAGTTCTCCATGATTCCTTCTACCTTGACTAAAGTCCCAGACCCATCCAAAGAGAAACAGCCCCATGGTTTGATGCTGCTTGCACCATGCTTTACAATAAGTAAGGTGTTCTTTGATTTGTAGGCTGTTTAAGAATGTAAGGAGTATGAATGATTGTTGCCCCATGTAATGCATGAACACTGTATTTATGTAGAAATATTCTTGTAGCTCATTTTACTACTTTGTTGCACATGTAGGTCTCATTACAGCCTTCCTGGTAAGTTTTCTTCTTGTCCCTTCTCTAATTTAGAGATACAGATACAGTGATGCTAGAAAGTTTGTAAGCCCTTTAGAGTTTTTTTGAATTTTTGTTTCTGCATATATCTGATTTACATAAGATTTTCCGAAAAGTAGTAAAGAGAATCCAATTAAAGAAATGAGACAAAACTATTTTACATGGTTATTTATTTATTGAGGGAAATGATCCATTATTATATATATGCGAGTGTATAATAGTATTAGAGCCTTCGCTTTCAGACTTCCTTGTGCTGTAATAACTGTAACTAATCATGTGTGGTTACACTTAATCAGTCCTGCACATTGACTTGAGGACAATTTAATCTACTAATGCATCTCAATAAATTAGAATATTGTCCAAAATTTGATTTATTTCATAATTCAGTTCAAAAAGTGAAACTTGTATAGATTCATTATACACAGACTGATATATTTCAAGTGTTTATTTCTTTAATTTTGCTGATTAAAACTTACAGCTGACAAAAACCCAAACTTCAGTATGTCAGAAAATTAGAATATTCCTTAAGACCAATAAAAAAAATCATTTTTATCACAGAAATGTTGGATGGCTTAAAAGTATGAACATGTTCAGCACTCAATACGGGGTTGGAGCTTCCTTTACATAAATTACTGTAACAATGTGACATGGTATGGAGGCAGTCAGTCTGTGGCGCTGCTGAGGTGTTATGGAAGATCAGGTTGCTCTGAGAGCGGCCTTCGGCTCTTCTGCACCGTTGGATCTGGTGTCTCGCTTCTTCCTCTTCACAATACCACATAGATTCTCTCTGGGGTTTGGGTCAAGTGAGCTTGCTGGTCAATCAATCAAAGGGATACCATGATCTTGAAACCAGGAATTGGTCCTCTTGTCAGTATAGGCAGGTATCAGGTCCTGTTGGAAAATGAAATCAGCATCTCCATAAATCTGGTCAGAGGGAGGCATGAAGTGCTCTAAAACTTCCTGGGAGACGGGGCGCTGACCTTCCACCTGAGAAAACACAGTGGACCAACACTAGCAGATGACATGGCTCCCCAAGCCACCACTGACGGGGGAAACTTTACACTGGACCTCGGACAACTTGGATTCTGTGCCTCTTGTCTCTTCCTCCAGACTCTGGGACCTTGATTTCAAAAAGAAATGCAAAATTTACTCTCCTCTGAAAAAAGGACTTTGGAGCACTGAGTAACAGTCCAGTTCTTTTTGTCCTTAGCCCGGGTAAGACACCTCTGACATTGTCTCTGGTTTGACAGTGGCTCAATGCACTGACTCCAGCAGCCGTCCACTCTTTGTGAATCTCCCCCAAATTCTTGAATGGGTTTCGTTCCACGATCCTTACAAGGCTGCGGTTATCTCTGATGCTTGTACGCCAATTTCTACCACAGTTTTCCTTCCACTCCACTTTCCATTAATGTGCCTGGACACAGAACTCTGTGAACAACCAGCTTCGTTAGCAATGACCTTTTTGTGTCTTACCCTCCATGTTCAGGGTGTCAGTGATCGTCTTCTGGCCAACTGTCAAGTCCACAGTCTTGCCCATGACTGTGGGTCGACTGATCCAGACTGACAGGTCATTTAAAGTCCCAGGAAACCTTTGCAGGTGTTTTGAGTTAATTATCTGATTGGAGTGTAACACCATGAGTCTCCAGTATTGAACCTTTTCACAATGTTCTAATTTTCTGAGATACTGGATTTTGGGTTTTCATTTGCTGTAAGTTATAATAATCAAAATTAAAGAAATAAACACTTGAAATATGAATCTATATAATATACAGAGTTTCACTTTTTGAACCGAATTACGAAATAAATTAAATTTTGGATGATATTCTAATATATTGATATTCACTAGTATTACCCCACACAGAAACAGCTTCAACCCTGGGACATTGGTGGGCTTCCTCACATGAACTGCTCACACATTTCTATTGCATCAGTCTTAAGATTTTGGCATGTCCATTCTGAACCTTTAAATTTATTCTCCTTTCACCAGTCTTTAGTAGCTATGACTTTAGGGGTATTGTCTTGCTGATTGATGCACTTTCTCTTAAGAATCAGTTTACAGACAGATTTACTGATATTTTACTTTAAAATTCACTTTTTTAAATCAGAATTCATTGTTCCATTAATATTAGCCAATGTGAGAGGAGTCATTCATTGCCTAAAAGATATGAACTCATGGACCATGATACACCTTACTTGTGGATTGATTTTTGTTAGTTGACCACTCCTGAAAAGGGTAACTATGTTTTTTAATTTTCTTTATATGTCTGACAATGGATTGGTAAAATACTTTATAGCTGGTGTTGTAACCTTTATTAGCCTGATGAACCATTTTCCTGAGGTCTTCACAAATTTCCTTTGTTCATGAAATGTAGAATTCACAATCTTATGTTTAAAAAGCCAGACAATGAAAAATCAATTTGCTCATTCATTTTCTAAGCTGCTTAATCCTAATTAGAGTCACAGGGAGGCTGGGACCCATCTCTGCTGACTCCAAGCGAGGGCGGTGTACACCCTGGACAGTTCGCCAGGCCACTGCAGGACCAGCACTCACACAACCATTCACACTCACACTCACATCTAGGGGTGGTTTGGAACAGCCAATTAGCCTACTGTGCATGTTTTTGAACTGTCGGGGGAAACCGGAGTTCCCAAAGGAAACCCACGCAAGCATGGGAAGAACATGCAAACTCCACACAGAAACACCCGAGTTGGGAATCAAACCCAGGCCTTCTTGCTGTGAGGCGGATGTGCTAACCACTACAAATGAAAAATTATTTAAATAAAAATGGCCGTTCAATTACATCTGATTCAACTGCTAATCCTAGAGTTTCACATACGTTTGCCACCCAGAGTTATGTAATATTGGATGATTTTACTGAATAAATTAATAATTGATATTTTTGACTTCTTAAGTTTAATTGGACTGGGTTTATCCACTTTCAAGACTTGTAGTAATAATAACAATAATTAAAAAAAATAAATAAATAAATAAATATATATATATATATATATATATATATTTTTTTTTTTTTTTTTTTTTTTTTGTTTATAGGGTTATTTTCATTTTATTTTTGATTTTGTTGAATGGCTCCTTCCTTGGCACTCAAGGTCACCGTACAGATAAAAAAAACAACAAAAGCATAGAAAAATACAAAGATAGATAAGATGAAAAAACAGAATAAAACCAATAATTGGTTTCTTTTCATTCACTTTCAGGAATTGTGTAAAAATCTGATGATATTTACA